>JANIHZ010000009.1:13099523-13112791 GCA_027478365.1 Erythroxylum rufum | reverse complement strand
ATAATAATAATAACAATAATAAATAATAATAATAATGATGATGATGATGATGAGTTTAATAATATAATTAAGAATAAAAAATTGCTTATGTGGGGGATGGGTATTTCTGACATTTTCTTATGTGTTCTGTTTTTGTCCTTAGGACAAGAAATCTTGTACCACAGTCTTGGAAGGAACAAAAAATTTCTGTCCTTATTCTCTGAAGACGGAACACAAATAGGTGAGGACAGTAAGCAAACACTACGAGGCACAGAACTTTTATGTCCCTATCATCCGTCTCCACCCATGAGGACGCTAACCAAACACTACGTAAGTAATCATCAACTAAATTAGTCGTCTAACTAGTCGTTGACAAACTGAAGGATTATCTATCTTTTCACGCTCTAACATTGGTAGCTTCTATCCATGTTCCGTCACAGAGTTAACAAGCTTTCTCCCTGAGTGTCAGTCTCTAATATTATGTCCAAAGCATATTATTTTGAAATAAAAATAATTCTTACGATAATCTTGTACCACGATACTCAAAAAACGCGACAAAAAAAAATAAAGTTTAGCGATGGAAAACCTACACATTGTGTTGGTAAGCTAAGTTAGCGACGAAATTTATCGACAGACGAAGGTGTCGGAGAAACGGCCGTAAGTAATAATTTGTGATGGACCACAGATTGTCCGTCGCAAATTTACCAATAGACATTTTGTGTTACCGTTGGTGAAAATACTGACGGTTATTCTGTGATTTCGGTAAGTTTCGCGACGAAAAGATTGCTTTGGTCAGTAAAGTTATCAATGGACAAATCTTGTTGTCGATTTGTTCGTCGGTAACCTTACCGACAAAATTGGTTGTTCCATCGGTAAGTTAATGATAACATTACCGATAATTTTTAGTTATCCGTTGATAAATCGAATAGATTTTACCGACGAACTTTATTTTTCCATTGGTAAATTTAGTATAACTTTTTTTTAATTTTTCCCTACAATTAATTTTATTTGATGATCTTATGGTTGATGCATAATGTATACAGTTATCAGTTATCTATTGGTAATATTTTGATTTGTTTCTACATTTAATTCATTAAAACAGAAAGTTGCTTGATGATATAAAGTAAAAATTATCTTAATTAATAATAAAAAATTATTTGTACATAATAAGTATTTAATTCATACGAAATGACTACAAGTACACTATTCATTTGGTGACCGCGGATGCTCTGATTGTTGCGATGAGGTGTTACCCCTCCCCTTCAACTCATCCACCTTATTATGGAGTTGAGCTATGTACTCCATCGACTATTGCAACTGAATTGCCAATATTTGTACTTTGCTCTGAAGCTTATGGACTTCATTAGGTGCGAACCATTTACTAGATGCTGCTGTACTAAATGTGGAGGATTGCGAATAACATGTGTTCGCAAATGAACCTAAGCCAAATATCCTTCCATGACAGTCCTTATCACCTACTGTGTAACATCCCATTACTTGTGGGAAGGTTAAAATAGTAAATGTGAGTGTTTTATGAGAGGCTTAGGAATGCTTCTTTATGCTCATGCACAGTTTTTCTCCAAACACCTTATAAGAGATTTCAGTGTTTCTCCCTTTTCTAAATCAATCCCACCTTGTATAGTGTTTAAGAAAAACCTGAAGATGATTAATGTTCACAGTGGATTACGTATTTTGTATGGAGTTAGGGCGTGAAGATAGTTGAAGCTTCTGGAGTCTTAAACAAGTAAGTAATGAATAAAATTGTTAGAGTTATGGATTTTTGAAATAAAGTTGATGACTTTGTTGTCAGTGCATGTTCATGGCGTTTACGTACATAAAGGGATGCAAATTTGTGGATATGGTGTTATTTGGTTTTTGATGGATTGTTAGTGATCAGATGTTGTTGAAATGGTATTTGGAGTTGAAGTAGCTTTGAAATAGGGTATAGGGTTAGTGTAGAAGATTAAAGTTTGGAAAGGTGAAACATGCACAGTGAAACAACATGCTCTGATTTGTTTCACTGTGCATGTATGAATTTATAAGTGTCCATACGTGAGTTTATGAAAACTTAGGGATGTTCAAGAAAAAGGTTTTTAAGTTGACCATCTGTATCGTCATAGGCTGACTTCTACTTCGTCTTAAGTTGACCATCTGTATCGTCTTCGGTTGACTTCTGCTTCGTCTTAAGTTGACCATCTGTATCGTTTTAGGTTGACTTTTGCTTCATCTTAAGTTGACCATCTGTATCATCTAAGGTTGACTTCTGCTTCGTCTTAATTTGACTATTTGTATTCGTCTGTAAAGAAAGTTGTATCGTTTGTAAAGATGTTTCATCTGTAATGACGTCATATCGTCTGTGATGGCGTCATATCGTCTATGAAGATGCATTGTCTGTAAGGATGATTCATTTGTAAAGTTGCACCGTCTGTAAACACGCTTTGCCTGTGATGACGTCATATCATCTGTGATGATGTCATTTCGTCTTAAGACTTTGCTTCGTCTGCTTTTTACTTCGTCTGTTCTTTGCTTCGCCTGCTTTCTATTTCGTCTGCTTTTTGCTTCGTCTGTTATTTTCTTCATCTGCTTTCTGTTTCATCTACTTTTTGCTTTGTTTGTTCTTTGCTTCATCTGCTTTTGGTCATTCGTTTGCTTTTGGCCACTCGTCTGCTTCTTATTATCGTCTGCTTTTTGCTTCATCTGTTATCTGCTTCGTCTTACGTGGACAAAATCTTGCTTGATTCTTTTAGCCATAACTTTGTCGGCCAACCTCCAAATGACCTAATTTTTGAGGCATTGGATTCATAACATATTTCTTTATCCCTCCATAGAATTATAGCTTCTGGTTTTGACTCGAAATAGATTAATCTAATTAAAGTAAGGGTATTGGTGGGAAGAGCATGAACTGGATATTCCACTGAACATACTTCAGTATTTTGATTTTTTTGCATCTATAGGATTCCAAATGAGATGATTTTTGGTTTTGGAGTAAACTATAGGTATAGGCATACAAATTGTCTCAAGAAGTCAAATTATGATTTGGTCTCTAAGATATTGAGGAGTTGTGTATAGTATACTGTTTTTGAATATGAACAACCCGATAATGTTTGAGGCATATCTCCCAAATTATTGAACCAAATTGGGTGATTTTTGGAGTCAATGAGAAAGGAATAGAGATTTTAATGATTTTAGTGAGGCACAAACCTAAGTATAAAGTATACTTAGATGAGTTTTGGATATGAGAATAAGTTTGTGATGGAATTGAGGGAATGATACCCGGGATTGTCATAAACATGCATTGTACATATTTCATATCATTCACGTGCATTATTGTTTATAATTGTACAAATTATGATAATTGTGTATGTTGTTTGCTATAGAGGAGCAACTAGAACGTCAACCTCCAGACATTGCCGATCCATCCAGGCAATAACATATTAGAGCGTACTGTGAGTCAACCTAGATGATTTCTTAGGATTAATTTGTTTTGAATTGACTTGATTTGTTAAATTTCCATATTACTAAATTGTTTGTGAATTTGTTTCTGAATTTTAGAATTGAAGTCCAAGGAGTTTAATTATGGGGCATGTATTGGAAGTGTTTTGATGTGATATAAATGACATTTGATTCGCAACGAAAGTTGAATGCCAGACTTAGGTCCGATGATTGCAAGCATCATATGTGATTGCGATATATGATGTATGACATATATGTATTTGATGAATTTCATAAAATGCATGATCAAATAAAGACGTTGTGACTTAAGTTGCCAGTATGAAGCGCTTCCACGTAGAGCCTTGCTCTATGATTTCTGATTCTGCACGTAGAGCTATATTCTGTGATTCTATTCTGACTAAGCCCTAGGGGCCAGTATTATAAGTTTGTGATAGGCACTCAGTCACAACAATAAGAACGAATGTGAGTCTCATACACATAGCAATCGTTTAAGATTGAAATTCATCAATGTTTCGCAAAGTTGTATTGAATGACTATATGATATGCCCTGTTATGTGAGTATCTGAGTAATAAATGTATGTCTAGAATGAAGAATTGTGTGATATATAATGTGTGTATGTGATTTGATGAAATCATCAATGATGGTTCACTCATTGAGTTCGTAAAACTCATCAAAAATTGCAACGTGGCTTTTCAGGTAAGATAGGAGACTTAGTGCTTTAGACAGGACAAAAAGGCCCTCTTTTGGATTTCGTTATGGCTCAAAGGTCGGTCAGCTGGGATTTTTGGACAGATTAGTTAAATTGTACATATTGTCGTCATTCATGTAGTACTATTGTATTAGGTTTTGATGATGTACATATGGAAAATGTGAAAGACACAATGTAGACTTTCGGTTTTGTGAAATGAAATGAGGAAAAAGTTGATTTTAACATATTGTGGATTTTCTTATGATGCTTTATAAGCGAATTATGATACCATTCCATGTGAAGTGAATGTAATGATCGATTGTAGCTCGCCCTTATCGTAGGATATGTACTGGAATGACCTTTGGGCGTCCTAGTGTGTACCTTGCGGTAAGTGGGCGCTACATATTGCATGAAGATAGGTTTGATTCTTATCAACATCTTTAGACTGCTGAGACCGTAATTGAATGCTTTCTTGTATTTTGTCCTATTAGAAGGCGATGTTTATATTAGTAAGTGATAAGTATTAAGCATTAATATTAAAGCATAAATTTCACAAACATTTAGTTCTCTACATTGGGTGTTGACGAAAGTCACAATGTCATGCTTTTTGATGTGAGTGTGAAAAAAGAGCTGATAGGGTGTAGGCTTTGTGCCCACAGACTTTTCCTGTATCAAAATAAAATGTTATAAGTGAACTACAATTTATAAAAATTTCGGTAGAATTTTCTCTATTTTTATAATATTTACCCTATGTTAAACAAAGAAAGTAATTCAATAACATAGTCATATATGACACCAGACATTTATAACATTATCATTCTCCATAATACACATATTTTCATTCTAAAATTCACACATCAAATTAAATTGAAATACATCAAAGTAGAAAAGCAGAATATAAATGTAAAGTGTAGATAGTTAAAAGTCTCTCTGCATGCTCGTAGTAGGTAATAGATCCTCCAATATATATGAGAAGAATCTCTCCCCATGGTCATCCACTTCTGCTGGTAGAATTACGCTCTGAAATGGATATTGCCTCGAGTGATGTCCAACACTGCTGCCAACGACTCCATATTTGTTCAAAAATATAAGGCGGTTGTACATCAGTCTTGTGTATCGCACCAACAAAGTCTCGATAATGTGTACATGCTCGTCTCTCTCATACTTTATAAATGATCGCATCAAATTCAGAATCCCAAAACAATTTTTTCTGAAACAAAAGGAAAAACATACGATAAGTGCTTATAATGTAATATTGATCTAATTAATGCATAAAAATTAATTAAAAAATACAAAAAATATATACTTTTTGTACCTCAAACTCCTGATAGTAAAATTCCTTTGTCACTTGAGAGATATTCTTCCATATATAACCCTCAAGATCAATCTTCTCTTTGAATTTGAATGTCATGTTTCTTGAGCACGGTTCAGACGGAATAAACCTAATATTAAAACAATTAATTTTATACTATTTTTTAAATTTAAACCTATAACTTAACTATAAATATATGGTGTTTTATGCATTTTCACTTACAAATTGTTAGCAATTGTTATGTAAGTTCTTCCATTGGCTCCAAGCTGGAGGCCGCCTCCTTCATCCGCATCTTTTACCCCTGATATCTCTGTCGGTATAGCGGTGGTGGATGGTGTAGCAGCATTTACGGAAGGTGATGCCTCATCTACAAGTGTAGTAGCTGGATATATAACATCTGGTTCGGTTGCAGTTGCAAAATGTGATGCTTTACCTAGACAGTAACTGAATCCAAATTATGGTCTGAACCTTGGTCGTAACATATCATGTTTTCTCTTTGGTAGCATATTTCAACCTGAAATTCATATTTGATTTAATATTCCAAAAATATATCAATTTCAATTCAATATTTCACACGATATATTGAAAATTCAATAATTGATTTGTTGAATATAATATTCTATTACAAACACAAATTAATCACTATCAGTGCTTAATTGTAAATCAAAATAATCATCATCTTCTTTTTCTGAAGAATTAGAATTAAACTCAGGCTCCTCTTCAAATCTCTCGCCCTCCTCTTCCTCTCCAGATGAAATTTCAACATATTTATTATTTGAATCGTTCAAAAGTTCATTCTCATCATATATAACAGATGCATTTATTTCATAAATATCTTCTTGAAACGCTTCACTTTCAATTCTCTATTCTCCTTTTCCATGTGATTCAAAAACATCTCTAAGTTTAACTTTGTAAATAGCCAATCAATCTGACTTATCTCATCATAAGCTAGGAAAAGGGACATAATACACCTGAATAACTTGCATTGCCAATACGAAAGGTTAAAATTGTCTAAATCTTCTTCACTTATTGATTTCAACTAGATTGTATCGGCTATGCACTTTTGTACCAATATTTGGAGTTAGATCAAACTAGTCACACTTAAATATCACACGTCGCTTTATTGGCAATACAGAGTACTCAATTTCAAGTTTCTCAATAATTTTACCATATTAATCCATCAATTCTCCCTATATGCAAACTCCACTATTTACTGTTGTCATGTTATGATCATGATATTATGTATGATATTTATATCCATTAACGAAATACGTCGAATATGATTTAACAGTTTGTAAAGATCCCTTCGCAAGATCACATATGAACTTGTTCTCTATTGGATTTTCTAGGGCCTACACAAAAGAAATTATCATATTAAACAGGGTAATGTCATTTGAACGCTTTTATCTTATAATTCAATCATTTCAATAATAGTAAGTGAAAACTTACATATTTCTCGAACCATCGAGGAAAGTGTCTTCCAACTTCTTTATTGATATCATCCTGTGTTTTCTTGGACATTAACTTGCGTAATCATTTCTCGTATAATCTAAAAACTTTATTATATATTTCAGTTGTGAATAATACTAAATTTCAAAACCCAAATAATCAATTTAAACTTACTGCACGAAAGGTTGAACCTCTTGACAATTCAATAAAATGTAACCATAGACAGCCTCAATTTCTTCCTCTGTTAACAATCTTCTTATTGAACATCATCATTGGTTCCTCCCCCATCGTCATTATGAGGAACTTTTCTTTCTCTTGTATGAATATGCGACTCAAAATAATGTGAACAAAATATACTAGCTTCCTCCATTAAATAAGCATTACATATCGAACCTTCAACTTTAGCCTTGTTTTTGACATTTTTCTTCAAGTGATGCAAATATCTACATTAGCGAATAGGGTTATTACATATTAGTCATTAAAGAATGTTATTACTTCAATTACAATCATTTTTGTTGAATTACCTCTCAAACAGATACATCCATCGATATTGAACTAGATCCGCAAGTTTAACCTCGAGTACTAAATGCACAATTAGATACTTCATACAGTAAAAGAAGCTTGGAGGAAAAATCCTGTCTAATTTGCACAAAATTACTGAAATTTCCCTTTCTAGTTTTCCATTTCAACCAACTTGATTTCAGATGATGTTAAGCTTTTGAAAAACAAACTTAATTCTGTTAACTTCTCAAACCTTATTCGGTAGCAACTCCTAAAATGCAATTAGAATTAGCCTTTGCATAAACACATGACAATCATTACTTTTCATCCCAAATAATTTGTATTTCCTCATATCCACACACTTTGCCAAGTTTGAAACATAACCATAAGGAAACTTTAGACTTTTCAACTATTCACACAAAATTTCCTTTTGTTTTTTGTCCAAAGTGCAAAATGCTTTTAGATATTTATTGGTGCGAAGATTTTTATATAACTCATTCCTTTTACAAAAAAGTTTCAAATCAGCTCGTGATTTTGCGTTGTCTTTTATCCTCTCTTCAATGTTCATTATGGTATTGAACAAATTGTTAAAAATATTTTTTTCAATATGTATCACATTTAGATTATGACATATCAAACTAGTTTTTCAATATTTCAGATCCCAAAAGATGCTTCTTTTTCTCCAACCAAAGTTTTTATTAATGTTTGTATTAACTTCATCAGCTTCAAATTCTGTAACTTTCAGCAACATTAATTCATCAATCTCATGCAACATCTCTTCACCAGCTTTATGAGGGGGAGGAGGTGTTTGTCCCATCCTATTCTTAATGAACTTTTGTTTGTTGTGTCTAAATGAATGACTTGGAGGAAGAAATTTCCTGTAGTTGTCAAACCAATATGTTTTACCCCCGTTTGGAAGATAAAATGCAAAAGAATCATTGCCATAATAAAAACAAGCCAATTTTCCTACTTTGCTCCATCAAGACAACATAGCATATATCGAAAAATCACTAATGGTCCACATCAAAGCTGCTCTCAACACAAAATTTTGTTTTAGAGACACATCATATGTCTCAATACCATATTCCCAAAGATGTTGCAATTCAGATATCAATGGTTATAAGAATACATCAATTTTATTCTTTGGATTTGTAGGCCCTGGCACAATCATTGTCAAGAAAATATATGCCTCATTCATACACATTCTTGGAAGCAAATTATAAGGAGTAATTATGATTGACTATTATGAATATTGTTGGCCCGAATTGACCAAAAAGTTGGAATCCATCCGTCGACAATCCAACCTAACATTTCGACTTTTAGCTGGAAACTCATAATAGCTGTTATTAAAATGTTTCCATGGCAATGCATTTGATGGATGACTCATTATTCCATCTTCCTGTTCGTGTTAATTATGTCATCTCATATGAGATGCAGTAACATCATAAGCATATAGTCGTTGAAGTCTCAGAGTTAGCAGGAAATAATACATTCGGTTTTAGGGTACTAATTTTTGTTTCATATAACGCTTTCTAAGATTGAACCTAGATTGACCATAAAATGTGTACTCTTGTAATTCCACATCATCTTCCCAATACAACATACATCCCAGTTTGCAATAATCAATCTTTTCAACATTCAAACTAAGACCTTTAATAAGTTTCTTCATATTGTAAAAACTATCAACCATTGTATGATCAGGAGGCAATGATTCATTATACCATCCAAAAATTTTATCAAAATTACAATCAGAAATATGCCCTTCAGACTTTATGTTCAATATTCGAGCAATTGAAGATAATTGAGTCATCGTCTCACAATTTGGCCATAATTCTTGGTCAACTAAGTGTAGTAAATCAAAAAATTGTTTTGCATATGGGTTTGGTTCTTCTTCAAGATTTTCTATATTTTCCTTAAAGGTATAACCGGTTGCATCATAAACCATTTGCATGTAAGGATTTTCAGTTGCACCCACATTATTTGTTCTAAATCCAACCCCCTTCAAACTCATCTACATTCAGTAACGAGTCTACTTCATTACCCCTTGAGGTGCTATAAATCAATGGCTCCCCATTTCGTGTCCACCTAAAATAATTTGGGACAAACCCTTTTCTTAGCAAATGGCCATTCACTTCATCAATAGGAAGGAAACGAATGTGTTTGCACTTTTTACATGGACATCTGATCTTTTGGCCATCCATATATGCAAGTTGAGAACATGCATAATAAATAAAAGATTCAACTCCCTCAACAAAATCAGGATTAATGAAACCATCAAGTGTTAATCATTTATACATCCAAGATCTATCAACAGTACTCATTTATGCAAAACTGTTAATTTAAAATAGTGATTTCATAGTTAGTATCCTTCATGTTTCCTAAGTTTACAGAACATCTAAACTTTACACAACATCCCTAAAGTATTAATTAACCGAATTAATTACCTACAATTGATGTTAATACTATGGTACGTGGCATTATTTACACCTATGAATAAAGAAAGCAAGTTCTTACTGTGACTCCTAGGCTCGTGGAATTTTTCACCAATAAGCCTCACAGGAGTTGTATCACAGTTTTCCAACCTATATACCATCCTAGGGGTTTATTATGCAAAGAATTGTCTTGTCTATTAAAGGTATGAATTTTTTGTGTTAATACCAAGTTTGCATTAATCACATTGAAGTTGAAGTATTTACGTTTGAATTAATCACCTATAATTGATTTCAATACTATAGTACATGGCATTGTTTACTCCTGTGAATCAAGAAAGCAAGTTCTTGCTGTGACTCCTAGGCTTGTGAAATTTTTCACCGGTAAGCCTCACCAGAACTACATCACAAGTTTTCAACCTATATACCGTCCTAAGGGTTTATTATGCAAAGAACTGTCTTGTTTATTAAAGGTATGAATTTCTTGTGTTAATACTAACTTTGCATTAATCACATTGAAGTTGAAATATTTATGTTTGAATTGATCAACCTACAATTGATTTCAATACTATGGTACGTGGCATTGTTTACACCTGTGAATCAAAAAAGCAAGTTCTTGTTGTTACTTCTAGGCTTGTGGAATTTTTCATTGATAAGCTTCATGGGAGCTACATTACAGGTTTCTAGCCTATATACTATCCTAGGGGTTTATTATGCCTCAAATCATCCACAAGATCTCAAACTCATTCCACGTACAGTAAATGCTTATGTAATCATACATCTACTTATAAATGATTCAAACATAACCCAAACATAAATACTTAGACTATTAAAGAAGAACATAAAACTCATCAATGATTATAATAATATACTAAACAACAACACAAAATCAAGGCCTCTTTTGCATTCACACAAAACTCAAATGCATCTAATTAATGTATTATTAAAGCAACACATATGGTAGATATTAGTTGGATGACTTACCTGGATAGATAGACAACTATAGACTACAAAGAAGAAGGATGAGCAACGCTCTTTAACACAAAATAGGGCATGTGAAAAAGAATATTTTGAACTAGTTAACTGGTGGGAACGCACCATTGTTTGAAAAGGACTACAACCGACATAAAAAATTTACTTCATCTGTAAAAGTATGCAAGATAAAATAAAGATATCATGAACATCAATTTAAGAATTTCGAAGTTCAAATCCATCAAGCTCTTTTTTGCACAAGGCTGAAAGAGAAATAGAGTTGGTTCCCCAAAGGGAAAAGGAAAACCAAGGGCTATTGCCTGCATTTCCTATGGACTGTTCCAAATGCCAGCTTTTTCTTTTCTAATGGTATGAAGTCCTCTTCCTATTTTTGCCCCCTAATTTCACATTTTTCGCACACATCTCCCTCTTATCAATTCAGATATGCAATTTTTTTTCGTTTTCTTTCACTTTTGCTCCTCATCTCCTTCTTAGTTACAATCTAACCCACTTAGGTTTGGGAATTTTGTAGTTAGAGCAGGATATACGAAACTTTCAACTTTAGGGATCTTCCTTTTCTGATTTCTATTAAACAACTGACAAGGTGTGCTCTCGTTTTTCTTTAGCTTCATTTATATTTGTTATGTAATTTTAATTAAGAAGTTGTGTCCACTAATCTTCTTTTATTAAAATATCTCTTCCCCCACTTGTTTTAACAATTAAATTAGAAAAAAATCTAAATGTATATCTTGTGAGCTAATAGTCCATGCTAACACAATTTTATCACGTAATATTTTCTTTTAAACTGTACAACAATATCATACTATGTTTACCATTAAAAAAAATTGGACATATAAGGATTAATATACATATATTAATTCCGTACATTTCCCTACATAAAAAATCTTTTGTGAATAGCAAAACCTCAGATTAATTTGTTCATTTCTCTATGTAATAGGCAGGTGAAATAGAGTAGTTGAATGAGTGCTTCATGGTAACATCAAGAAGTATGAGAAAAAAGTGCCCCTCTCAACATAAAGATTCACTTTTTTCGATTCATCATGGAAGCAAAGAAGTAAATGGGTGTGAGAAAAGAAGAACCTCTCAACTCCTCAATAAGAAAATTGTGACTTGAAGCAATCAAAAGTTGGGAAAAATATGAATAGTTCGGAATAATCTTACCTTATGAATCAATCCATCGTCAATAATCGAACTACTCAACTTTTTGAATAACTCGTAAAGAGATTTTTAAACATAAAAATCTTAACTACTAATTACATAATTATTCTTAATTCAACAAACAACAAACATTTTCTAAAATTTCAAGAAATACTTTCCAATTCAAATAAACATATATTCAAAAACATAAACTAAGAGCAGACATGAGAAATGAAGATTGAAAGGCATCTAACAAAGAAGTTTAACAACGGACTTCATTCGAAAGAGACAACTCCACATTTACAGAACCAAATGACGTCATAATAAACCTACACATTTATAGGACCATGACGACAATAAGGTGTGGTGCATGAGAGACGATTATACAGTATCTGAAGCAGATGCGATGACGACGACAACGAGAACGAGCGGCGACGAGGTGTGGTGGTACGACGCGGTGTGGCCTTCAGTAGCGACAGAGATGACGGCGCTGGCTCGCCCAGGACGGTGGCACGCTGAGGATGCACAGTGGCATGACGCGGTGAGACGACAAGAAGGCACGGTTGGACGGCGACGACAGAAGAGAGAAAAAAAAGGGTTGCAATGGAACAGGGGAAATGGGGGGAAGGAAGTTGCAGTACCAAACGACGCCGTTTTTGTTTTTTTAAAACATTGAACCAAAAGCAAACAACGATGTTTACGAATAAAATTTACCGACGGACTACCGTCGTTAAACTCAAAACTCGTTTTCTCTACAAAGCATATCTTTACCTACAGACATTTCTTACCGTCGCTATATTCCGTTGAAAAATTTATTAGGTGGAATTCTCTCCATTTTTTCTGGCGGAAATTTTTCCGTTACAATTGTACCGACAGAACATGATTTTTTGTTGATAATTTCCAACAGTTATATTTCTATCGGTAATTATCTATCGCTAATAACTAATTTTCTTGTAGTGCCATTATTAATACATAACTATAAAATAAATGAAATCACCATAGAACCTCAGTGAGGTACATAAAATATCTAGACACCAATAAGCCCAAGATAATCACGTAGTGTAAGATGATAGTTATATCTATAATTCTTCATTCAAGATGATAGAGATGACATCTAATAGTACTTAAGGAACAGAGGGTAGGGAGATGGAAAAGAATTTTAAGGTTTCTACTTTTTAATATTGTATTTTAAAATTAACTTTTTAAAAATTTTAAAAATCTTTTCTTTAAAAGGTAATCTAGATTATCCATATCTTTAATTCAAAAAATAGAAATTGATGTCCTTAAATTCAAGTAAATAAATTTATATTTTGAATATTCAAAATT
>JANIHZ010000009.1:13081028-13091172 GCA_027478365.1 Erythroxylum rufum | reverse complement strand
AAATAAATTAAAATTTATAAATATAAATATAAAAAATCATAAAAAATGTAGAACAAGTATATAAATAAATCAAACAAGCCATTACTAGGAAAAAATATAGGCTAAATAACTAAGAGAGAATAACTACATATTAAATGTTTAGGTTACATACAAGACATAAGATGTGAAAGAAAACGTTCAAAAGACCTATGAGAAAGAAAAAGGACCTCTTTATGTGAGATCTTTTTACTGTATCGTATTACGTCAAAGTTTTCTATTGAGACTACGTCCTATGTAAGTTCCAGTAGAGTCGTATCATTCTTGATCACCTCCTTTTAGTTCTTCTTAGGCCTTCCTTTTTTCTTCTTATAGTTTCTAATTATAATCTTCTTGCACCTTCTCACTGAAGCGTCAGGGTTCTCCTCTTAAGATGTTCAAACCACCTAAGCCTTGTATCTCTTAATTTTTATTAATATTAGTCACCTTTAATTTATCTCTTATTATTACATTCATGACTTTATCTCTCCTAATAAGGTTGCACATATAATGGAGCATTTTTATCTCTGCCAGTATTAGCTTAAGACTATGCACCTATTTGATAGGACAACACTCTACCCCATAATTGATGATCACTCTATCACAATTAAATTCAACCACTATTCTTCCATAATAATAGTATTGGTGATTGTTAACCTCCCACTTTTTTGCAAACACCCAATGGATTGAATGAAGCTTGTAGTCCTTTCTTTTGGTTTCCAACAAACTAAGTATACACTATTTATTCAAGTCTAGATAATTTTGAACCATTAACTTCTTTTTGGGACAATTCATTCCTCTCAAATTACAAGCTAAGATCACGGGAATATAGGAGATGAAGCCCCCTTTTTTTAGACTACCTTCCTATTTTCCTTTTTGTAGAAGCTACTAGCACCTTACTTCGGTTTGCATCTTTAGGCTCTTTCTTATCAGGTAGAGGAATGACTTTGATAGAGGTATTTTGATTCAAGTCATCTTCTTTCTGCGTAGGCATAGAGTTTAGGAGATGCTCTATTCCAATAGTTTATAGGAGATATTAGTACTTCTGAAAGGGCTTCCTCTTGGCTAGCTAATGTAGTGTTCAATCCTATAAATGGTTCTTCACCAAAAATGATTTCCATTATGGGGCTTTCACTTGGCAAGTCGCTTGTGGATGTAATAAGAGCTTCAAAAGTTGAGCCTTTTTCATAATGTTCTAATTATCATCTTAAGTCTGATTATAAATAACATCATAGCCTTGGAGTCCTACATAAAGGCCTTATGCAATTTCTTACCTATTTATTTCCATATCTTTTTCCCACTCATAAGGGAAGGCTTTCATTACTAGCTCATCATTGTATGGTCTTCTATTAGCTCCTCATTTTCATCTAATCTCATCATTCGAAGCTAGCCTAGAATTGGAGCTTGAAAGTCATCCTCAATGTAAATCCTAGCAAACTTTTCATTTAAACATAAAGGTTTTCCTATAAAGTTGGCAATGTAGCTTAGTCCTGGAGTTGACCAATATTTAAGTGGAAGCTTGTAGAACCTAACTCATACTAGTAAGTGCTTCATCTTAACTCATTTTAAGTCTAATCCAAGTCTCCATTTAAGTAAGAACAATGTTTTACCAGAGAAATGCAGGGTGCCTCTTCAATGATTTTATAAACAAAGTGCTCACCTAAAAGCTTGAATAGAAACACCTCTTCCTTGTTACTAATTAGTACATCTTCTAAACTATATTTGTCACAATAGTTAAATGCCCATTTGTGCATAATAAGGTATGCAAGACTTTTGTCAACGAAAAAGTCAACCAAAATATTGTTCTTTTTTCTTCCTTGCTTTAAGATCTTTGTAGGAGGAAAAAAAAAATTATGCTATTACGATCGTTTGCATCCAACGAAGGGATATATGTTAGCTTCCACCAACCCAAAATGAGTTTACATGTGCCAAGAACATTTGAGATAAGAACACAGAAGGAAAAAGAAGGCTTACGACCAAAAAAAAAAAAAAAAAGCCTATTCACAAATACATTTGCTTTAGCAAAATTTGATCCGAAAACAACCCAATTTCCTATAGGAAAATGTCAACGAAATATAGCTGCAAAAGAATTCACAAAGAGAGTGAAGGAAAGAAGAGATTAAGAGGATAGAAGAGACGATATGTATAGACTTCAGTTACATGCTCAAGGGATGGCTTATAAATTTCCATTGTCTTCCAACGATGACTCGGAGGCAGAATCATCCAACGTTGATGTTGATACGGTATCACTATCAGAGGTTCCAGGTGCTTTGTCCTCAATTGGTTGTTTCAGAAACCAATACATAATGCTCGCGGCGAGTGTAAGAATCATCTTCTGATTTACCTGAAGCAGCCATTTGCGTTTAGGTGCTTGGACACAACAGAAACAATAATAATATATAGTAATGGAAGGCATTACAGTGTCAATCTTGTCTACAAAGTAAATAAATATACTCGCAGCTTTTTAAGCACCTCAGTTATGTCTTCAGGAAGTAAAAATATCGAACATCCCAACTTCCTCGCAATACTGATGATGTAGGATGCATTCATTTTTTTCTGTTCATCTGCATTGATTCCAAGTTGGCAAACACATAAATTTAGCTAGAAGTAACTATGGAAACATACCATTTCCCACAGCATTTAGAAAAGGCGTACCAGTCACTCCTTTTGTGACAAGACTCCAATTTACTGCTCTGGGCTGAACAGCGCTAAGCAACTCAAGGAAAAAAATTCCATCCGACAATCTTTTATCCTGTAAAATTCCAATAGGAAATCACTAGGAACATCCATTATCATCAACTTTCATTTTTGTTAACCGTCTTTGATAAAATCAAGTTTATCTGGAAGAATTAACTAAATTTCCCAATCATCAGCTCATATTACTGTTCTAATCTTATTGGACAAACTATTCCGCAGCTTTAGTACAAATCATCAGCTCAAACTCAGTCAATATGCTTCGCAAACAATGCGAGTTTGTTAAATATAAGCATTTGTCTAATGTTTCATATGTGCAAAAGCTTCTCGTAAAGCATCGTCTATGATTAAACCTCAAAAAATTAAAGTCAAATTCGTCTTGACTGCATCATATAATTGAGTAAGCCATAACTTTTACCTTGAAACTTTCCATACGACTCTGGCTTCCGGAGTTGTTCACTTTGGTATTAGCCCATTGTAGAATGTCGGCATCAGTAATTTCCTTTCCATGGGAATGAAATCTCAAGTTCTTCAGAAGTTGGAGAATGTTATATCTCATTAGCTGCCAGAGATAAGCTAAAAAGAATAGCAAAGATTAGTTTGAATCTAACAAGACTACCCAGCTGTATACTGATGGAAGTTGAAGAACGTGAATAAGATATCTGTAGTAAATAAATTACACCAAAGATTAAGTAAACTTAATACCGACATGGATCATACCTAATATCAACTTTTTATTTCCTTGTACAATGTCATTTCCTGCAACATTGACCAGGGAAAATTTTAGTTGTTTTCCAATTTTCACAACCTGGTTGCAGTTTTCTACTTTTCTGAATGGCAATTTGATAGGAGGTTTATTTGCAATCTTCCAATTAACAATTCCTGGTGAAATCTTGTCAAGTGTCTCAAGTAGAATCCACCTGGAAAGGGACATATACTTTAGTCAGATTGGAATTGAATATTGAAGTAAGAACTATATCCAGATTAAATAAAAAAAAAACATTGTGGACTTCCCATTCTGTTCTCATCGCCATACTTGAATTGTTAACAAAAGATCAAGCCTGTGCCTTTGAATGGGATAGAACATGATAGACTAAATTTGTAGTTGAACGGGTGTGCGCAAAGCGCCATAATTGATGGAGAGAATTTATTATGCTCTACTCACCCATTTCTGAGATCTTCAAACACATTGTCAATATAGCTTGAGTTTCCATAACTATTGATCCAAAATCGAAATGCCCTCTCTTCTCTGGAGATTTGTGCATCATCTGGCGAAATCTCGAGAAAAGATATCTGTTGCGTTTGAGTTGAAAGTCCATTCCTGCAGACACGAAATAGCAATCAGCTCCCCTGGTTCTGATTCTAGCGCAAATACGTTACAATTTCCATTAGCATTTTGCCTGAGAAGAGGCCCACTCTCACCTATGCTGAAATATATGTGCAACAAAGGCAAGGTTAAGGTTTGGAGAGCCCTCGACAATATCCTTAGCAGTTAAGTATCTCTTACAACCCATTCTGTCTGCATGTTCAAGCACTAACTTTGCCCTTTGTAAAGTATCTTTCACAGTCAGTGAGGATGGATTACTATACTCGGGCGCAAGAACATTTAAAAGGTGAGCATAAGCTTCTGCATCCTGCACGCAGAAGATTCTACAATTACCTACTAACACATCATGATTTCAATTGATTTTCATTGAAACCTTTGACAATCACCAACTCATGTTTTCAAGACAATAATCGTGCTACAGTAGAGAAGCAAAGCAAGACCAGAAAGTAAGTGAAGTAGTCAGGGGAATGTTGCATCATGGTCATTTAGAATATTTAACTTCGATATAGTCTACCTTCACATCAGAAGAGAAGTTTGTGACTATTTTCTTGTATCCTGATTTCTTCAACTGGAAGTTCATCCACCTCAATAAGATCTTCTCCGGAGGTAAGCTCATCAACTCTTCAACTTCCTGTTTATTTAGGAAGCACATTGAACTATCAAAGGTAAAATCCATAAAGTAGTAATTACAAAAATATTAAAGGGACCAGAGGTAACACCTGACTATCAGAAACTAACTCCACCAGTTGAGGTGTTTTTTTCAAATTCAGGTCTGCCAAAAGTTGTATCTGATCAAAATGGAAGAGAGAAGGTTAAACAATGTGCCCTACATTGTATAAACACTAACAGACATTGCATTCCACCTTCATTTCCATAAAACTGAAGTCTCAGGGAAATTCAATGGTAAATACAGCTATAGTTAATCTAATAATACCTAACAACATTTCATGCCTCACAACCTTCTCAAACAAACAAATTTCAAGAAAAGTTATAACAATCTTACTTTAATGATTTGAGAAATTACTCCAAGCACAAGATGCCGCTGAAAGTGGAACGAAAAAGACATGAGTATTATTGAAAGCAATAGATGATTCATTTATAGATAGAAAAGGCCTGTGTATACCACATACCCTTCCTTCGATGAAGTCCTGAGTCCCAATATTGACTACCGTACATCCAATAGCCTTGGCAGAATTGAGACACAGTGTATGGTTTTCATTTCTTTCCCATGGATTAAGCACTCTCTTAGTATTGATAGTCCTTTCATCAATTGTACCGGGAACTGCTACATTAATTAGTTTACTGCACCAGAAGAAAATATATATTTAAATTTTGCACCCAGCAGCAACAATTAGAAAAATAAAAGAGGGAACATGTTAAGAAGAAGAGTAAAGGATAATTACCAAAGGAGAACACCATCCTTTGCAATTTCAAAGAGATCATTAGTCGAAGGATCAATAGGGAGGTATCTCTTTAAGAAATCATCTTCTGCAAGGTAGTTGTTGATGTGGGCTACATAAGATGCCTTCTCAGATTCACTGATGGTATGAAGCAATGTAGTGGTTGCAGCTTTAAGAAATGCAGACGAGTTCTTTGCTGCACTACCTATCCTTGCACTGGCATGTCCTTGAAGTTT
The DNA here is from genome assembly GCA_027478365.1 of Erythroxylum rufum. Classification (NCBI taxonomy): domain Eukaryota; kingdom Viridiplantae; phylum Streptophyta; class Magnoliopsida; order Malpighiales; family Erythroxylaceae; genus Erythroxylum; species Erythroxylum rufum. The sequence goes on along the minus strand of JANIHZ010000009.1, from coordinate 13,085,500 downwards.
CAAGTATACCTGTAATCAACCATAGATTAACTTGAAACATCCACGATCATCTGTTAGATAAAAGTCAGCAGTTTTATGTGTCCTAGTCTGCAGGAATTAGTTAATACTGCAGGAAACAAAAAAACATGGTTGCTGATCTTCCACATTTTTCTAATATCTCAAATGTGTGTGAAGAATGTATCATCAACAAACAGCATCGAGAACCATTTCCAAAAGGAAAAACTGGAAGAGCAAGAAGGCTATTGGAGATTGTACATTCTGATATTTGCGGGCCAATCAATCCTGTCTCTAATGGAGGTAAAGGATATATCATCACTTTTATTGACGACTTAAGCAGAAAAACTCGGGTTTACTTCTCACAGGAAAAGTCTGAAGCTTTCTTAGCCTTTAAAAGCTATAAAGCAATGGTTAACAAAGAAGCAGGAAATCAAATACAAGTATTGCGGACTGATCGCGGAGGGGAATATAATTCGTATGAATTTGCAGATTTTTGCGAAGAGCATGGGATTAAACGACAGCTGACCACAGCCTATACACCACAACAAAATGGTGTGTGTGAAAGAAAGAATCGCACAATCATGAATATGGTGAGAAGTCTACTGCAACAGGGTAAAGTTCCAAAAAATTTCCGTAACTGGAGTATTCATATTCTGAATAGAAGTCCAACTTTTGCAATTCAAAATATGACTCCAGAAGAAGCATGGAGTGGGAGGAGACCAGATGTCAGTCACTTCAGAATTTTTGGGTGTATTGCTTATGCCCATGTCCCAGATGAGAAAAGAAGAAAGCCGGATAACAAAGGAGAAAATTGCTTTTTTCTTGGTGTTAGTGATTATTCTAAAACTTATAAATTGTATAATCCTAACACTAAGAAAATAATCATTAGTTGGGATGTAATTTTTGATGAAGATAAAATTTGGCATTGGAATACAACTGTAGCTCAACAACATATTCTTACAGATTTTGATGGAGAAAAAGTAGAAGAAGAGCAGCAAATTGAAGATAATCTGCAGCCACCTGTCATTGCTCAAGAAGAGCAAGCAATAGCTCAAGATTCACCAGTATCTGCAAGAGACCCAAGATCACCACGAATCAGAAGAAGACCTTCATGGATAAGTGACTATGAAGTAACGGGGATTGACCAGTCTGAGGACACACTTATAAATTTTGCCTTTTTTGCAGATTGTGATCCTGTAATTTTTTAAGAAGCTGTCAAACAATCAAAATGGAGGAAAGAAATGGATGATGAAATTGCTACCATGGAAAGGAACGATACTTGGGAGTTAACTGAACTGCCAAGAGGGCAGAAAACCATTGATGTGAAGTGGGTTTATATGGGTTTATAAGACAAAATTGAAGTAGAATGGGCAGGAATTCGGCATCAATTACAAGGAAGTATTTACACCTGTTGCAAGGCACGACACAATCAGATTATTGATTGCATTGGCTGTACAAAATTCTTGGCCCATCCTTCAATTAGATGCCAAGTCGGCCTTCTTGCATGGAGACTTGAATGAGCAGGTATTTATCAAACAACCTCCTGGTTATGTTAAGATAGGAGAAGAACATAAAGTGTATAAACTAAAGAAGGCCTTATATGGACTCAAACAAGCCCTACGAGCTTGGTATGGTCGAATCGAAGCCTATTTTCTTAAGGAAGGTTTTCAAAAATGTCCATAAGAATATACATTTTTTATAAAAATGGAAGACGATGGGAAAATGTTTCTGGTTTGCCTATACATTGATGACCTACTCTATACTGGAAATAACAAGGCCATGTTTGATAAGTTTAAGAAGTCTATGATGGCAGAATTTGACATGTCTGATATAGGGAGAGTGCATTATTTTCTTGGTATAGAAGTTGTTCAATCAGCTGCAGGTATTTTTATCTCCCAAAAGAAGTATGTGCAAGAGATTCTAACCAAGTTTCAAATGAAAGACTGCAATACTATTTGTACAACAGCAGAGACAGGTCTAAAGCTTGTTAAAGATTCAAAAGGAAGAAATGTTGACAGCACTTTTTACAAGTAAATTGTAGGAAGCTCGATGTATCTCACTGCAACAAGGCCAGACATAATGTATGCTGTAAGTCTTATCTACAGATTCATGGAATATCCAAAGGAAATGCACCTCCAAGCAGCAAAAAGGATTCTTAGATACTTGCAGGGCACAGCTGATTATGGTATATTATATAAAAGATGAGAAAAATCATTTTTGGTTGGGTTTACTTATAGTGGCTATGCAAGAGATCAAGATGACAGGAAAAGCACATCTAGTTATGTTTTTATGATGGGGTCAGGTGCTGTTTCATGGTCATCACGAAAACAAGCCATTGTCACTCTGTCATCTACAGAAGCAGAGCTTGTAGCAGCATCAGCATGTGCTTGCCAAGCTATTTGGTGGAAAAAATTCTCGAGGAAGTCCATTTCAAGCAAAAAGAACCAACTCTTATTTATTGTGACAATAGTTCAACCATTAAGCTGTCCAAAAATCCTGTTCTAAATGGAAGAAGCAAACACATCAACGTCAGATATCACTTCTTGAGAGATCACTTCTTGAGGAACAGGTTGCTGATGTATTTACAAAGGCTCTCAAACTGATGGCATTTCAGAAACTGAGGAAGATGCTTGGAGTTTGCAAGCTGGGAAGTTTTTTCAATTTAAACTAACATTAGAAATATTAGTTTAAGGGAGGGATTGTGTCCCAGTCTGCAGGAATTAGTTCACACTGCAGGAAATAGATAGATAATATTTGGTACAAGCTGTCATGCTTACCTAGATTTTAGGAATCAGTTTATATTTTCTGCATTCAGTTGCTATTTTCTTGTTTTGTTTGTTTGATGTACAGCCTATTTAAAGGCTCCTTTCTTTGATGAATAATACACCGAATTCCTCCTAACTTCTCTATTGTTTCATCTGTTTTGCTACTACTCCTATCTGCTATATTGACTAAACATCATCTAGAAAAAATAACATCTTCAGTCTTCACTGATGTCTGTGACGAAATCAGTTAATTTAGCAGAAGGTTAAATCGAAGTCTCATAAGATTAAAAGCGAGAACACAAGATGTAATATCTCCAAGTTGATCTCAAATCGAGTAATAGATTGAAATCGAAAGACTGCAAAAAGGAGAGGAAGAAAACATATCAAACAAGTAGCAAGGAGAGAGAGAGTATATTCAGACCTTCAAGAAGAACTCGAAATCAACCTCGTCATCAAGGTTCTGATACGCCTCCTGAATAAGAGAAGCTCTCTCTTCTTCGGTCAGAATCTCGCCAACTACTTTCAACCTCGACATCCTCGAAGGCAGGTCCCTTAGCGTCAACTTTCCACTCTCTCTCCTCATGCTCATAAACTTGGTGAAGAAACGAGAACAAAGACGCAGATCAGGAAAAAGAGGGGAAAAAAGAAAAGGAAAAGAAGAAATTGTGTTAAAGGATGCGTACATGGGACTTGAAGCTGCGAAGCTCGACCTGAGTGAACTGGTTCTGGAGCCATGGATCTGATACCAGGATGCCAACGTAACCTGACATAGTGAAATGATATTTGGAAAATCTGATTTAAAATCCTCCCAGTTTATATATGGAAGGTGTTGCTTTTAGCTTACTGAAACTACAAATAATTAAATTTGAGTTCTGCTCTCTCTTTCTTGAATCTCGAGGTGGGTAAGGGAAGGAACAAGAATTATGGAAGCCGAGGTGGGTGAACTGGGAAGGCTAACGTTGCAGTGTCTGAGTGAGAGTGAAACGCGAGCTGTCATAGTTCGAAATCATAGAATTCAAATTATGACAATTATGTCCCTGTCCCTCCCTCCTCTTCACTCCGCTGGTGTGAATAAGGATTGGAGTAGGTGGTGGATGTGGGGGCCATTCCATTTCTTGTCTTTGGTTAATGTAGCTTGTGCATGTATATTGATTATTGAACCGAATCATATTGGACATAGAAGTAATTACGCAGACGTGTGGCAATGAGAAAGGGGTGATTGTGGCCATCATGTCTAGCCTCGCCCCAGAAAGCTGGTCCGCTTTTGAAAAAGTAGACTTGATAACTTAACGGTCTTCTTTGACGTAAACAACTTTTGAACCAAGCAGAAGCAGTTTAAACATCTTTCCACCTAAGCGTACCTTCTACAGATCAATTTGGAACAGTTAGGATCGCCAAACAACTCTTACCTTATCAGCTGCTTTTAAATTTATTGACTAAAAATTGCTCTTTTGACCATCTTAAAAGGTTGATGTATTTGACGAATGATTTATTAGTTAGCTTATTTAATTTTAATAAGTTGTTTTAAAAAGTTTTATAAAAGGAGATTTTGGAATTAGCTTTTTGCTTAATAATAATATTGCCCTCAACTTTATTCTCTACTTTTACTCTATGTATTTTTAAAGTTAGGTTTTTTTTAATTGTACAATTGTGTCGTGAAGTTTGGAAGAATATAATAAAGAAGTTAATTAAACTTTTTAATCTTTATTT
>JANIHZ010000009.1:12992627-13018948 GCA_027478365.1 Erythroxylum rufum | reverse complement strand
GAGCATTATTCGAGCCGGGCCGGGTAAAAAAATTTCAAATTTCGGGTAATTCGGGTATTACCCGAATTATTTTCGTGCTGGGGTCGGGTAACTCCAAAAAACTTCGAGCCGACCCAATTACCCGAATTAGGTTATAAAAATACAAAATTTTGGGTTTTTCTAAACAAAATTATAAAAAAACAACTTTGGGTAATTCGGGTAAAGCCGAACAAAATTTCAGATAATTCAGGTCGGGTAAGCTCGGGTAAGAAAAAATTTGGGTTCGGGCCGGGTAAGATGAAAAACACCCATGTGCCACCGTAATTTCTCTTATTTGTCATATTTTAGGTCCTCATCTTAATCTTATTTCTGTATTTTTCATTTTAAGCATGTCAATTGTTTATTTGTATCTTTTATTCCAGATCTTTCTTTTTGGCAATATCTTGATTACAGTTTAGTGTTTCAATATGTTTTTGACTTATTTTCCTTACTCTAATACTGTGATTTCTCTATAGGTTTATATCCTTGTTTTTCCTTGTGTAGTCTCGGGTCATGAGTTTTATTATAGTGGTTTAGTGTTTAGTTTAGGTAATTTTTAGTGTTTATTGTGGATCCATTTTCTTCTTAGTTTTACTCTGCATTTAGTTTTCAGTTTGATGGGCGTAAATAAGTGAACATGATTTTCATACTATATTTCACTTTTTTCTCATCATATTTATTATTTTTATGCTTTTGAATTCTTATCAATATATCAAATAGCTTGGCATTTAAATCAATGTTATGGTTCCTTTTTTAGGGTCTTTTTAAAAGAGTAAAAGTTTGTTATAGCAGTATATTAAAGATTAGTTTAAGGTAAACTAATGATTTCTTTGACTTGCATATTATTTTTCTTGCCTTCTCATGTTTTAAAAATGATATTGTTATGGTAACTTATTGATAGGTGCTTAATTGACTAAATATTTACTCCCTAATGCTTAGAGTGTTATGATGCACTGAAGATACTTATTTTAGCCCATATTTTGTTTTAGGTACAAATTCAAAGAACAAGAACAAAAATGAGCTAAAAACATATCCTTGTGGCCATTTTATTGATGTTCAATCTTATTTTCCTTTGTGGAAGCAAAGGAAATGAGTTAGGGTGAAAATATCACAAAGAATGTAATAAATGAAGTTATTACAACTTACACAGCCATGTATAGGACTATGCAACTCATTGAAAGAGTGTAAGAGTGTTAAGGTGCAGTTTCAAGCACCTCTGTAACCTACACGGTCATGTGTGAATTTACATGATTGTGTAAGTGAGTTGCACAACTGTATAAGTGGCTGTGTAGCTCACTGCGAACATGTAAATTCACAATTTTGTAATTTTTACACACATGTGAACATGTAAATTCACAATTTTGTAATTTTTACACACATAGTCACTTAAACTACTGTGTAGTGATTGTGTATTATAACGTAACCCTAATTTTTAGTAGAAAAGAGCTCTTAAGAGGCCAAATGAGGGAAGAAGACATAAGAGATAAAAAGGGAGGCAAATTTCATTCCCTTTGGGGAGCTATAAGGAGTCAAACTTCATCTTTTTTGGTTCAAAGGGGATATCGAAGCCAATGAACATGTTTAGGCATTGATTAATCTAATGATGTTGTTTTTGACTCTCTTTTGGAATTAATCATGTTATGATTAATGCTTTTGTATTAATGTATGAATAATTTAGAAACTTCAAATATTCATGTATGAACTCATTTCCAAAATCTAGACTGTAATACGTAATTGTTGTAACTTTGATTCACTTGTAGTAAACTAACGGTCATGTATTATTAGGGATAACATAGCATAGGTTAAATGACCCTAGCTTATGTGGATTTTTCCTAGATTAATCTATTTTCCTATTCCATAATGCAGTTTTTACACTAAATCTAGAAAGCTTATTTTAGATTGTTTGATAACTAGACATTTCTAGACCTTACGATTAGTGTGCCTTTTGCTGAATTGTTATTTTTTAGTTTAGTTTTACTTTATTTTGTTAATTGAATTAAACCAAACCACCTTCCCTCTCCCCCCTCCCCCATCCCTAATCCTAAACACTGATTTATTCATTACAAAAGCTAAACACTTACTCTTTATGGATATGATCCTTGCTCACCACTGTGGAAAATTTATTTGTATAGAGTTAGGTTTTATTTTCTGGTATGTTCGACATGCATCAAGAATTTTGGGGAGTGAAGTGATTAGTTTTTTTAATATTAATTTATTTTTTTGTATTTATATTTGTTTATAATTGGTTTTTATAGTTGTTTCTTGAACTTTTTAAATTTGTTAGTGTTTGTGTATGGTAGTGACAAGATCTTCTCATTAAGACCCTGTACAATTTAATATCGAGATCAAAATGATACTGCAAAGATTTCATGGAAAACAGAGCAACTTCCAGAATTGAGCAAATAATCAATTTAGAAGAAGCTAAGAGAGTTTGCTGAACATATTACCTTTAAACTTAAGTGTGGATTAATCCATCTTTTGCCAAACTTTTGTGTTCTTGCAGCTGAGGATGCTCACAAGCATGTCAAGGTGCTCAATGTGATCTGTCTTTGTATGAGATCTTTAAGGGTGACGAAAGAGCATATTATGTTGAGAGCCATTCTAGTTTTTCTAAAGGATGCATCACAAGAGTTGACTTTTTAATTTGCTTGCAAGGAGTGTGAGCATATGGATCAAAATGAAGAGGCTATTTTTAGAGAAGTACTTTTCAACATCCAAGACAACTGAAATAAAGAAAGAGATTTGTGGGATAAAGCAATATCATAGAGAATTCCTTTACAAGTGGGAATGCTTCAAGAAGTTCATAAAAATATCATGAAATGACTATTTATCCAATACTTATACAAAGGATTATTAGCTAAGGATAGGAACTTAGTAGAAGCAACAAGTAGTGGAGCTTTGTGTGGAAAAAATCTTGTAAAGGCTAGATCTTTAATCAAGCGTACGGTAATGAACACTTAATAATTTGGCCTAACAATGATGTTCATAGGGTAAATGGGGTAAACAATTCATTTATAGAAGATAATTTAGATGAAATAACATATTTTGTTAGATAAGTTACTGTAAAGGCAGGACCAGGTGAAAGCTTGCAGTATATGTGTAAATGTGAACCACCTAATAAATAGGAGTCCAACTCTGTAAGATGGAAACTTGAAGTATGTCAATGCTATTGGGGGAAATTTGTTTCATTAATAAAACCTATATTCCCAAACTTATAAACTAGGTTGGAGAGATCACCCAAACCTGAGTTATGAAGGGAATAGGTAGGAGAACTACTTCCCACGTAGGCCATAAGGAGCACATCAATTTCAACCTAGACCTTAAGCCTCTTCTTCCTACTTAGGTACATCATTGGAAGATATAGTTAAGTCTCTTGCCACTAATCCTCTGCAATTCCAGCAGGATGTAAAATAAATTCAACAAGAGATAAGATCTCAATTTCAAGACACAAGGCCTAGCATCCAAAATTTGGAGAGCTAGATATATTTTTGGAGTTTTGAATATTAATTGTATACATTTCTTTTCTCTGCCTTCTTTTTACCTACTTTACACTTTTTCCCTTAAAACTTTCCTTTTTTGGAAAGTTAACACCCTCGATAGTTTTATTAGCTTCTTGGTGTAGACCTTTGGTGCAACCCTCTAAGAGGTTTTACTTCAATGGAAGGAGATACATTGGCCTTGAAATTTGATAAGGATATTAGCAGTGAGGTATCTACACCTAACTCGTCTCTGGAGGAGTTTTCTAAACTCTCCTGTGAAAGTCAAGTTGTAAAATATGAAGAACCTTCAATTCAAGATAGTCTTGCTGAGAATGAAAAGAATGGGGCCCCTTTTAATGATTCGAAACTAGCAAAAAGGCCTATTGGAGTTTGGAAGAACGTATCTAGCATAACAAAGGCAAACCGAAGCACTTCTAGGATGTGATGGTGGATGGTGTACTTACTCCACCTATAGAGATACTTAAAGTGGGGGCTACTATTTGGTTCTCAGCTCTGGTAGGGTTCTTTTAGGATGTTTTTACCTAAGCGACAACAAGGCGAAGCAAGAAAGGGTTAGAGAAGACAATGCTGATGGAAGATGGAACTTTCTTATTTAAATCCAACTTTAAACATTGTCTAAATGAAATACTCGAGCAAGGCCCTTGGTATTTGGGAGGTCAAGCCATTTTCATTTAGAAATGGAAGCTAGGTCTTGAATGTGATAGAGGGAATATAGATAGCATCCCCATTTGAATAATTTTCATATCATTCCTTTAGAATTTTGTACAATTGAAGGGCTAAGCTTCCTACCTATCTCCTTAGGAAAACCAATATGTATGGATACTCAGACAGCTAACATGAAGAGAATTTTCATTTCGAAAATTTTTGATGAAGTCAAGAAAAACTCTGAATTGCCCAAAAGTATCCCATTTGTGAAACTGGGAGAGGAAGGAGAAAGGGTGAAGATTGACATTCTGGTTACTTATCTTTGGAAGCCTAATAATTTCAACAGAAAATAGAAAGCTACTAGGAAAATTTTCAAAATAGGAGAACATGATGAACTTATAAGGCTAGACACTTAAGAGGACCTCAACCACTCTAACAAAGGGTTGAATGATGAGATTAAGACATAAACAAATAAAGAGATTGAGGTGATGGAGGGGACTCAAAATGTAGTTACTCATGTCAATTCTCAGATGGAGGAAAAGGAGAATGACATTCCTAAAACAAGTTTTGAGAAGTCTTCAATACCAGAGGGGACTCCTACGGATAAAGAAGAAGACAAGGATTTATCTATTAACTACAGAAGAAAATTAGCAAGAAGGAAAGGGAAAAACAAACTAAAATGTGAGGCCCCAAAACTATACCCTAGTAGGAATGTTTCATGTCCCTGAAAGTATTTGTAATCGTAAGAACGAAATTGTTAAGGGTAATTAAGTAATTAGTGATTAATTGTGTTATGCATGCATAAATATACATTATTCATGGACTAAATTGTTAAATGTATTAAGATGGCATGCAATTTCATAGAATAAGACAAAGGTGTGGTCATTTTTGTAATTAAAGAAAGGTGAAAAGTAGAAACCAATAAAATTGAGCCATGTTTCATGTCCTGCACCATAAGCTTTAGCCATGTGGCAAATGTCATGTCACCCACCTCAAGCTTTACCTAAACATATACAGATGAAGAGGGGTAGGGTTAACCAACAAAAAAATTTGCAGAAGTTTGAGCTTTTCTCTCTCACCGTCCAACATCTTGTTAAATCCCTTTGTGCATTTGAAGTTTAAGGTATGTTAATTACATGTTTTGGTGTGAAATTTAGCTCCTTTCTCATCTCATCTTCATCTAGGGTTCTGTTATACATCTATGGCTGCTGAAAATGAGTTTTGAATGGGTATGTTATGTGTAAAAGAGGAGAAGACCAAAGAAGGGAAGCTAGTGGAGTGAAGAACGAGGGTTTTGAAACACTCCTTTAAAGGTTTTGTTAAGAGAAGTATTTTATATGAAAATGGGATGTTTTTGGTATTTGGATGTGTTTTTGGTGTTGTTCTTGCATAATAAGACTAAAGTAAGTTAATTGGAGTGTGTATCTTATTAGATGGAGTGTTTCCACAAAATAGACTTCGGTATTTTAGCCATATCTTGATCTGTAGATATTCAAATGAGATGATTTTGATTGGAGACTAAACTAAAGACATAGGTCTACAAGATGGTCATAGGGTTGATTACTCTCTCTCGGGTTATAACTATTAAACCCTAAATTGTAAACCCTAATTGAATTATAGAACTTGCAATCTCTCAATTCACAAATTACCCACAATTCTAATTAGTTCTAAAGCTTTCTAATAAACAATCGGGCCTCGCACGAGATCTATCTCCATGAAATTACTGACTAGATTTATTAAGTGGTCAATTAGATCGCCTAATTCTCATTAATCTGATCTAATCATTTTTATCCGGCTCACTGGTGACTATTGTCGCCTGCAACCAAATATAAAAAGAAACCAACTTCCTGCATTACAAATTAATGTAGTAGTAGAAAGTAGGGATCGTTCCCACGAGAAATTCAGACGTTAGTAGTTACGCAATAAAAGGGGGTTGTTATTAAAGCAATAAACATCACCAGCATATTTTATTAAATCATAAATGTAAATGAACAAATAATAAGAGTACTTCCTAAAAAGGAATTTAGCAATCCATAGAAGTAAATATATATAAAAATTGAATCATCATTAATATCCAACAAAAAAAAAGGAAATAAGAAAAGAGTAGAGAATTGAATATGGATGTCTTTCTTGGCCTTGAGCAAGAAGTTGCAACCTTGTTCATTAGATTTTACTTTTTGATCTTCTCTTATTTTTGTTTTTTGCAACTGTCAAGTGAAGTTTTTCTCTTCTTTATATACTCTTGAGTCTTTTAGGGTTTTGTCTAGGGTGTTTCTAGATGTTTATCTTCCAAAACTAGCCCCAAAATGCCAAAAGTATTAAAAAAACTCACAACCTAGAAAAACACCTTGCACGATCGTGCATGGCCATGCACAATCTTGCCCTCTAGCACTACTATGCATGGGACGCACGATCGTGCTAGAGACTTTCCAATCTGATGCTTCCTTATGTATGATCATGCATGTCCATGCATAATCGTGCCAGACATTATTCTCTAACTTTTTCTTCATTTTTTCCTATTTCCACTCATTACGAAACACATCAAACAACCATTGAATTATAAAGTTAAGATCAAATTCTTGCATTAAACAAAATTAATCAAAAAAAACGCACAGAAAAACTAATAAGAACATAAATCTAAGTTCTAAACATATGATTACAGTATAAGAAAATAGTAAATGCACACTCTAACAGCTAGAAAACATACGATAATTTACACCTATTAACATCCCCACACTTAAAATCTTTACTTGTCCCTAAGGAAAAATAAAACTACAAACAAATAAAACTCCCAAACACACAATCATGCGTCAATACAATAGTGGTAAAATGACATCAAATCTTATGAAATTAACTTAGCCATAAGCATCAATCACTTAAAAAGTTCCAACTTACTAGCTTATTTCATTCATGTTTAAGTGTTTGATTTAAATATGCATATCAACCAAAATATTGACACCTATTTATACATCTATGGCGCTTGTAAGTAGGCACTCATTCTTATATACCAATTAAAATGGTAGGCTATCACTAAATACCTATTTATTTAAATTTATTTTGACATTGATCAAGAAGAACTATAAGTTCTCTTTTGTTGACAACATCATACTTATCAAGCTTGGTTGGAGTGTCGTTATGGCTTTTTAACACGAAGATAAACATTTTTTTTTGTGAATTCCCTCGGTTATTCAGTTGTATCACAACGCACAACTAGATACTATCTCTATTCTTAACCCATATTTTTTTAATAGGTCAATATAATAGGAATTTTATTTAAAACATTTGTACAACACCCTTGTGTTTTTTTTTCACATTTTACCTATATCACTTCTTCCTAGTCAATCACTCTAATGAAAGGCTACTAATGATGTCTACCAATTTAATGAATTTAATTATATATTTATCCAAACAAGTGTCATGAATTGATAGAATAAATACAATATTCTAATCAACATACTTATTCACCTTAAAAACACTTAAAAACATAAACTTCACCAATTAATTTTTATTCACAAATTAAATGATCATGTTCATAGATAAGCTAATTCCTTTAAATTTTATATCATTGTCACATTCACATAATGCGCACATCATGCATCAAAATTTTTACATAATGCTAACCTAATCAAAAACTAACATAGTGCAAATGAAAATTCACACACAAATGATATGCAAGTGCATATATATCCCCACACTTAAACAACATATTGTCCTTAATATGGAAACAAAATTCAAACATAAGCAACACAAACTAGTAAACAAAAAAAAAGAAATAAAAAAGAAAGGAAAGAATACTCGTGGAGATTGTGGAGGTGATGGAGTAGGAGACGAGACTTGGATGCCTTATATTGAAAAGAACTTTAATAATTTCTTATTTTGGTAATGTTGTGTCTCATTACCTCCTTCAATTATTTCTCCAAGGCATCTATACATCCCTCGAGGCACTTGTTGTTCTCTTCAATTTTTTTGAGCATCATCTCCTAGCCTTCTTCTTCTTCTTCTTTTTCTAATGCTTCACTTAATGATATTAGTTGGTGTTGTTATGGAAGTGCAGAATTAGAGCTCACTTGTCCAATCATGTGCTTAACTTTGGATTTAGAGTTGGGATTACGGAGTTCCATTCCACGAGACTTGAATATCTTGGCCTTCCTTAAGTGAGTATTATTTAATCTCTTAGGCAAAACAGGGGTAAGTCCATCTAAAGCAACACCATAGTAATGAGCTAAAGCAATAACTAAAAATCCCATGCCTAAATAGCTACTTTTCATTGTAAGTGAAGTAACTTTGTGTGAAAAATATGAGTTGATGTGCAAACATTAATTTTATGCTTCATACACCAAAGTAAAAAAAAATCATTTTTGGAACATTTGTTACTATGAATTTTTGTAAACGCTGTGTGACATTTCAATTTATGGAGTAACAAGTGTTCTAGACTTCGTATAACATTTTTTAGTGCATTATGTGGTTCAAGCACATCTAACCCTGTCAATTTAGTTTAATAACAAGTGGTATGAAAATCATTGTGTGTTTCAATAATTTTTTATTTAGGAAACCAAATATTTCTTCCATAATAAAATCATCCATATTACAAGTTTCCCTTTTAATCTAAACCAAAATTTATCTAGCTTTTTTGGCTCATATGTCAATGTAGTGTAAAATTCTTCATAAATAATATAATCACAATGAATGAATTGATCCTAATGAATCCTAGCACTTAGAGACTTATCCTTTTCTTTTAAAGTCAAATCTTCCTAAATTCAAAATCAAAATACCTAGGTTTAGTAATATTTTAAGATTGAAGTTTATGGAACATATCACTTTCTTTTTTTGGAGAAGATAAAAAAAGGATCGCCAAAATCAGCTGCAAATTTCAAGCACCACTTCTAAATACCTTCTTTTTTCCTTTAGGTTTGGACTTGTGGGAAAGTTGCTTAACTATCGATGCCATCTTGCTGAAAAGCCTGTAAAAGAAGCACAAAAAAACCAAAAACGCAGTAGAGAGAGGGAAGAAAATTTCTTGCAAAAAAACCCACAAAAATATGTTTTCTAGTTAAGAAACACTAGATTTGAAGGTAAAGAATGTTTAAGTGGAAGGAAAGTGTGAAATCCTTGTGAAAAGTGAGTGAAATTTGTGAGAAAACAATAGAAGAGAGAGTGGAGGCTGCCGATTAAAGAGAGAAAGATGAGAGGATAAAAATAATAATGCACTATCAAACACAAAATTATGAAATAGCTAACTAAAACATAACATGCTAATTTTAAGGACACTAGTTTGAAAATTTTAGTGCAATTATTTTCAACCAAAAGAAAGGAAAGATAATACTCCTTTTTCAAATGAATATGCTCCTCTGAAATATGGTTTACATCGATGTCCATTCACTTTAAATGTTTCCTTCGACTTTGGACCCACATGTAAACTCCATAAAGGATTTTATTGAAGTAAAGCTTAATCTTAACCGTAGTAATTTCTCTCACCTGAGAGACGAATTATTACGAAGTGCTTCAATAGCATGGATGGTCCATCAAGATGCAGGGACTAGATTTGCTTTAGATAAACCAATAGCCTCCATCTAATTCTTCTCTTTCTCTCTTTGTCTTCTTCCTTAGCTTTTTCCCAAAGTGGCAAAAATGGAGCTCCCCTTTCTATTTACCTTATCTTTATATCCTTTTCGTTTAAGGAAAACATTAGGATTTACCCAGGCCCAAAAGTCCGAAATGTCCCTCAAAAAGTTAGGTTTTAGAAGTCACTGCGCGTCTGTTGTTGCGTAGGCCACAGTAGCATACACACACATGTGAATAGATTTTCATACACATTGCAATGACTGATTATGTACTCATTTGACATTTTTCAGGTATAAATGATTTTTTTAATTAAATGATTATGATGTGGACAGTGAATACCTTGGCTTGAAATTTAATTTGGTATATTTTATTGATGAATTAGAATTTTTGGGTGAAATCTGGGGAAAATAATGAAATTTTGAGTAATTTTTGGATTAGGAAAAAAGTGTCAAGTGGCAAGATAATTGATAAATGATGGTAGAATTAAACGTCAAATGGCAGTAGAAATTGTTGATAAATGACATTAGGATTTAATGACGAATATCATAGAAAATTGGTAGACAATTGGATTAGAAATTGAAAACAAATGGACTGGATGAGAAAGAATACCTTTTAGAAACCATAAGGTGGTGAAATGTGACAAGTGACAAGTATCACTTGCCATGCCACACACCCATCCACGATATTTCCTTTCATTTGAAAGACTATCCTTTGTCTTTCATTTTCATTTGATGCTTTCTTCTTCTCTCTTCATTTTCGGTCTTCATCTTCTACATTTCTTCTTCTTCATTTCCATGATACCTTCAACTCTCACCATTGTGAACTTTGCTATCATTTTTCAGATATTTCTTCAAGATCATGTGTCTTCTTCTTAAAGAAGAATCTAACCTACTCCACCTTCTATGATGATGATTGTGTGGTTCAAGGAAAGCTAGGGTTAAGTGATATTTTGAAGATCTTAAAGTTATACAAGTAAGTATCATATTGTTCTTCATGATTTGTTGAATGAAACATGTATTATGATAGTTAGAGGTTAAATGATCATAAAATGGTGTTTTATATATGTTGGAATGTGGGTAAAGAAATGAACACATTAATGTCTTGTTTTGTGTTTATGATGATCAATATTTTATAAGTTGTTGTAGAGATGAGTTTGAAATAGAAAGATCATTAAAAATGGTGTAGGAAAAAGTGCATAAAATTTTGATAGATAAATGGACGTTTCATGTTCTGTTTTTAATGTATATTAACGTAGATCTCTTTAAGTGTTTTGGAGATGAACTAAAATGAGCCTAGAGCTAAAGAAAGGAAGTAATGTGGTGTCTTGAAATGGCAAGAATTAAGGTAATAGTTAGAAGTGAAATGAATGTGAGATTAGAGTTGAGTATGTGCAGAAAGTTGGTGAAGAATGTATATATATATGTAGGTGTTCTGTTTTTGGTGTTATGATCAAACATGGAATATGATTTGTTTGTGATTGAAATTGAGCTAAAATGGAAGTAGGAATGAAGAGTAAATAATGAGGAAAGGTAGAAATGATAGACTAAGCAAAAGAGATGAACAAAGATGAAAATGATGATGGAGTGTGCTGGAATATGTTAGATGGAGTGTTTTCACTGAACAGACATTTGTATTTTGGCCATATCTTGATCTGTAGACATCAAAATGGATCATTTTAATTTTATATTAAACTAGAGACATATGGCTATATTTTTCATGAAGGAATCAAATTTGAATTCTTTCTATAAGATTTTTAAAATTTGGCTTGAAGTTGAGTATTGTGTGCTGTCATGGTGTGAGAACAGTCTGTAGTAGTTTGGGTATAACTTGTAGAATACTAAACCAAACTGCTTGAAATTAATATCATTAGAAACTTAAGACATATAGAAAATTTTGTTTAGAAGAATGTATTGCCTAAATACCTCATTTTCTTTTTCAAAATGTCCATGAAAAAGTGACCAAAAATCTATTTTAAGAAAAGGTTGAAGCATGCTTGAATAAGGGATCATCAGGTAGCTGCACGATTGTGCACAAGCACGATCGTGATAGAGAGATAGTTACGCGATCTTGCACAAGCACGATCGTGACAAAGAAGGATCATTTGGTAGTTGCACGATCATGCACAAGCACGATCATGCACTGCTGTCTTCTTTCCCTACCTTGGTCTTTGGATTTAATTGAGGTTTGAAATGAACCTAGATAGTTGCTAAAGTAAGTGGTTAAATGATTGATAAGTTTAGGATGTTGATTGACATTAGAATTGAAGAATGGATTGACTTGATATAAATGTATCTTAATTTGAAAGTTATGAGTTGTTAATGATGTAAACATGTTCTTATGAATAATATGAATTAGGTATAAATGAATGAGAATTGGAAAATTGTGTGGATGTATAATGCTAGGAAGGGATTGGTAAATGTATGATTGATGAATAGAAGATTGATAAACTGAGGATAATCAAATTTCACAAGATATGATATATGGATGATCATAAGATGTGAATTAAGAAAACATACTTGGAATAGTCAAATTGAGCATGCATTAAACATAACACATATACATATGTGTACAATTGAATGCCTATGTGATTGATCAAATTAGTAATGTGTTTACAATACGTGTATATTGCTTAAACATAGATACACAAGATTGAACATCGCTTTCTAGATGTTTCCAGTTTATGAAGGCAATGGTTAAATCTGAAGCGCATCGTGAGTCAACCTAGATGTGTACACTTAATTATATGTGTGTTTCTGGTTGAGTTGTATGTGTATTGAGTAACTTAGATGTTCTCACTAAGATTATCTATCTTTGCTTAAATGTCAATTATTGAATTATTATTAATGTGAACGTGTTAGTTGTGGACTTTGATAGTTCGAGACGTTTGATGCATGAGAATCACATTGGAAGTGCTCATTGTATGTGAATCTGACATAAATAAGTGTACTCAACATAATTGTTGAATGCCAGACTTTGGTCCGATTGAAATGTGAAAGTAAGTGTGCAAATGAATAAATGTGACCAATTGAATATATGAGATTTGATGCATTTTATACATGATATGCATGATCAGATAAAGGCAATTGTGACCGGAGTAGCCAATGAAAAGAGCTTAAAGCTCAAAATGTGGTAAGAGCCTTAGGCTCACTATATAAAATGAGCCCTGTATCCACAATAGATACGAGACAGTTATCAATAAGTCTAGTATCCCCAATAGATACAGGACAGTTAAAAAGGCGCTCGATCACAACAAAGTAATAATAAAAGTGAGTCACATATGCATATGTAAATTGACATGTGTTATATGAATGACTGAAATGATTTAATTGTATTACTCTGAACTGGAAATGTGTAATAATGGATACAATGGTATTTGTTCAATATGTGATATGACTTATTTCTAAATTGAATGTGAATTATGAATTGTTCTGTAATTGATATGAGTGAGCATCGATGATGGTTCGCTTACTGAATTCGCAAAACTCACCAAAAATTACATCGTTGTCTTTCAGGTTTATAAATGACCTAACTAATATAGTTGAAGTAGCCACTGCATTGGGACACGAGCTAGTGGTTAGGACCAGTTTGCACCTGTATATGTCTTCAATGATTTTAGTATTTGAATTGTATTTCACAGCTACTATACAATTTACTTGTAAATTCTGTAATGTAATGAAATTCATGACTGAATACGTTTTATTGATGAAATGGTTTTAAATTGATTATTGATGTACTTATGATGAGTTTACACTTGAAATTGGTCAAAATGATTACTGGTTTGCTTGAGATGTGTTGTTGCTTAAGACAACAATTTTATAATGAGTTGAAGTGATTATCCTAACATGCCGCTTTCCCAGGATACGTGCTCGAATGTCCTCAGAATGTACGGGTACGTGCTCCGTGGAAGTGGGATGTTACACAAAGGTTTCTAGATGTGACATAAGGCCTAGCAAAGAATGCCTCTCTTATCTATCCAGTAAAGAAGTTACAAATATTAAATTAAGGAAAGTCATTTTAAATAGAGCAACAGGCATAAAGGTTTTTAGTCTATTAAGAGGAAATTGCATCTAGCATTGGCTAACTATGATTGGCTTATCAAATTTCCTAAAAATTTTACAAACTTCAAAGAAAATATATGCTCTAATTATAGCCTCATAGTAATTACAGGTCTGATGGATACTAGGTAAAGGAAATCCCCATTAAATTCTTTAATTATATTGCTAATGAAGAGGCTTTGATGAGGCTATCAATAGAGGTATGGGAATCAGAATCTAGGTTTATAAATCTTTCAAGTTATATAGGAAATTACAAATTGTTCAGCTAGAGTTAAAAAAACTTAATTAGCTTTCTTCAATTAGTTCCAAGATTTCAAATGATAGGGTAAGGATGGATCTCCTTAATAAACAAAGGGACCTTTATAATCATCCTAGGATCAAGCAAGAAACCAATTAAGGATGGATCTCCTTAATAAACAAAGGGACCTTTATAATCATCCTAGGATCAAGCAAGAAAGCAATTAAAGGATTCTAGCTTGAAGTTATATATGGAAGTTCTGCAAGAACAAAATTCTAGAATTGTGTAAAAATCCAAGATCAATTAGTTAAAAGATGGAGGCTCTAATTCCAAGATTTTCCATAAATCTCTCCTCCCTGTAAGGAATAGAAATAGATTTAATTCATTAATAATTGAGGATGGGGAAGTGATCACAAAGCATAAAGGACTCCTTAACTATGCTAAGGAGTACTTTGGAAAGATCCTAAGTAACTCAAAAGCTTATAGAATGTCCTTATTAAAACTTATGGATGTTAGTCCTAAATTGATCTTTGATTCTCAATGTGAACTTCTATGCAATCATGTTCCTAATAATGAGATTGAGAAGGTAGTGTTTAGTATTAGTCCTAACAAAACCGTAAGGTCTTATCTAATTAATGGATTTTCTTCTATAAAGCCTAGAAATTCATTAAGAGAGATGTCATTGAAGCAATAAGGCAATTGTTCTCAACCTCCATAATATTGAGGGCTTGGAATAAGACCTTTCTTTGCTTAGTCCCTAAATCATCCAGAATATCCTCGTTGAAGGAATATAGACCAATCTCATACTATAATACATTGTACAAAATCATTTCCAAGATTCTGGACAAAAGTCTAAACCATATCCTTCCTGTTTTGATGAATCAAGCTTGATTTGCCTTTATAAAGGGAAATTGGGGATAACATATTGTTAGCTTAAGATTTGTTAAAAATTATCACATTTAAGGCTCGAGTAAAAATTATGCTCTCAAGGTAGATATTCATAAAGCTTTTGATACAATGGAATGGGACTTCATCTTGCTTACTCTAAGAGATGTGATCCCATAAGTAATTCTCAAGTGGATTAGTCACTGTATAACAACAATTTCATTTAGTTTGCTTATGAATGGTGAAGCTTCTCCAATGTTTAAAAGGGCTCTTGGTATAAGATAAGTGGATCCTCTATCCACATATCTTTCCACAATCTGTATGGAAATGTTGTATAGAATCATTCAAACTAACATTAGCAATGACTCTTGTTTTAAATTTCATAATAAATGTGCTATATTGCAAATCTCCCATCTTGTCTTTGCAAATGACCTTCTTTTATGTGAAGCTAGTGAACCCTCCCCCAATGTCTACTGAGCTCTTTGGAGGAATTTACTCAAATATCTAGGCTCTTCATTAACATGGAGAAGAGTTGTCTCTAAGCATTGTGAGCAAACTATCAAAGGATTAAAGTCAATTACTAGGATGGTTGCTTCATCTCAACCTTTCAAATATCTTGAAATTCCTATTTCCTCATCTAAGGTCTCTTACTAAAATTGTCAAGTTGTTTTTGATTCCATCAAGGGAAGAGTAGGAAGCTGGGCAAATAAATGCCTTTACTCCAACTTGTAATCTCAATGTTGAACAACTTATCAACCCACCGGTCATCATTCTTATTGCTCCCTAAAAACTAAGGAAGGAAGTTGAGAAGCTTATAAGAAACTTTCTTTGGACTGGTGATGTTAACACCAGGACTTTTGCTAACGTTAGTTGGGATAATCTATGTTTATTAAGGGATGAGGGAGGGTTATGGAGAATTATAACTGAGAAGACTTCACAACGGGAAAGATGGGTCCATAGATACTATCTAAGAGGGAAAAATTCTAGTTAGCTAAAGCAATAGCTGACTCTTCATGGAGTATGATGCAAATTCTCAAGCTAAGAGACTACATTCAATTGCATATTCAGATTTTAAGTATGGAATGGCCTCTCCACCTTTTTGGAATGATAGTCCATTTGGACGCCTTCATCTCTTGCCTAACTTCAATACTTTTAAGACATTTTTATCATGTTGATTCCTCAGTTAGTTGCCTAATCTCTAATAAAGGACGGAATCAATCAAGTAGAGTAACAAGCTTATTACATGACTGCCTTCTTGCTTACAACCCTGATTCTTTGAGGGAGGATAAAATCATATGGTCGAGACATTCCTCAAGGCAGCTCTCAACCAAGTCATGTAAGGAAACATTCAGAATTTTTGCACCCACAGCACAAGGTGATCTGGAACAGGCTAATGGCCCCTAAAGTCTCTTTCATGTTGTGGCTAACTGTAAAGGAAAGGCTAACTATATATAATAGAATCAGAAGCTCCCTATGAAGCATGGACACGGCAAAATGGAGCTGTGTCCGTGTGTCCAACACGTGTCCGACACGAACACACGGTGGACACATGTCAGAATAAAAAAATTATTTTCATCAGCTTGGACACGACTCGGACACGGTTTGAAATGGCTCGGACACGTTTTAATATAGCTCGTAACATTTTTATGAATTATTCAAAATTTTATTTAGTTGACATGGGTAGTCTTCATTATTAAGAAAAATATAATTGTTTAGAACTTCTCAAATCCCTCGTAGTTTTCTAGCTGACATCGCTCCTCCTTGTTTTCTCTAGTTCTTTTATAGTGGTTCCATCTGTTCTTCATATGACGCTAGCTTCCATCTGCTCCTTCACGTCTGAGCTGGTTCTTCATACAACGTTGTCTTCAATCTGTTCTTCACATCTGCTCCATCTGTTCTTCATACAACACGTCATTCAGGTTCGTTAACATCATGCCCTTCTTTGTGGTGCGGCAACGACTTTGGAACTGGCTTTCCCATCCAAAGTCGTTTCCATTACACACGATTTTCAGAGTTGTGTGTAATGGAAACACACAACTTGGAAACAGTGTACAGAGTCATGTGTTTCCACGACTCTGTATACGGTTATTGTAACCTTACAATACTTATTAATTCCTCTGATTAATAAGTATTGTAAGCTTCTGGTTTATCAACGATGTTTACCTTCCACTGTAGCATTATCCTCCCTGAGAACATAAGCTTTAAGTGGCGTGGGACTGAAATTCTTTTCTGGTTTATCAATTATTGCCTAATCGAGATCATTACCACATTCTTCAAGTGCTTTTTCAAGAACCTATAACAAAAGACTGATTCTTAGAAGAATTGTTCTATATTGGGAACATTAATCGATATTTGTTAGAACACTAGGCTTTGATTGGGTCAATTCTTTGTTCTATCGTTTGTTTATCAACGTAACAAAGACCAAAATCTAAAAATAGGTTACGTTGCCTAATCTTTTTGGTGAGTGTTTAGTTGTTGTTTTGCAATGCAATATTGATGATTTCATGGCTAGACTACTATAGGCTACAATCTTTTTTTAGAAGTAGCAATCTTCATGTGTGATTTTGAAATTAGAAATGTGAAATTAAAAATCTTCATATTATGAATTATGAATTTTTTTTCTTAATTCTAAATTTTATAATATATATATCTGTCGTATCCGTGTCCATCAAATTTTAGAAATTGATATATCCTCGTGTCGCATGTCCGTATCTGTATCTGTGCTTCTTAGGAAGCCCCTGTTTGGAACTTTACACTCAACTGCAAGTTTCATGGCGACTATTCGAAATCTATAAGCCCTTTATTCTTTAACTGCTTATATTCAAATACACTGTAGCAGGATATTCTAGTGAAGTTTGGTCACTGGTTCCTATTATAAATAGAAAGAGACATCTTATGGAGCATTAAGCTACAGGGAATGCCCAATGATGATTATGCTTTCCTTCAAATGGCTACGCGCGACACATTCTATAATCTATAAAGAGAAAAAACAGAAAAGTGTTCAAAGATGCGAGCAGTGTGATTTAAGACTGAAAGTTAGGAGTCAAAACTTGCCTACTTCTATATCATATGAAAGATGGTAACGATTAGAGGTTACTTTTGGTCTTTAGCAGCAAAGCTATACACATTGTTCTTCTACTATAAAAACAAATGACCAAAGGTTGAAGAATAGCAATTCACACCAAGTATAATCGTCAACGCTTTGTTTCTTTTTTGGTTATTTAACTATTTGCTTAGAATTAATTTAATTTTTTAATTTCCAAAAAGCAAAAGCTTTTCACTCGGGGAAAGAAAAGAACTCTACATGAAGAAGTGAAATTTGATGGATCTATTTTTTTATTGATAATTATGGTTTATTTAAATCCTACGAAATACACAACTTCATTTCTTTCTAACCGTATTACATTACATACGAATTCGGTAACCCAATAGTAGAAGAAGTGAAGTGATACGTGAAGAAAATAATGCAGTTATGACGATTATCTAAAGAACAAAAGTGCATTAAAGTTGCACAGGGATAACGCATTCTTGTACCTCAACGCGTTCTTGTACCTCAAACTATAACCTGCATTAAGATTAATAACAATAGTTTTGGGCTCATCGCTTCGCGTCACGACCAACACAACCAAACGAAAAAACTAGATACAAGAGCTAACCTACCGACTAAAACTTTTGTTATGGAATATGAACAGGAACCACTCATGAGGGGCTTCAGGTAAACCAACCCTCCAATCAAAAGTACGGAAGCTCGTTAAGAGCTAAAAACTGCCAATGCTCTTCCTGCAGATTTTGCAGTGATATTTTCCTATTGCAATGTTATGACAACACTTTCGTCAATCTCATTCAGTAGGGAAGTACCTGCGCGTATCAAATGGCTGATTCAGGGAGTTCAAACAGGGCGTGTCTTGAGAAGTTCCTCGAGTCATTGGTGCAAATGCTGCATATGAAAAACATATTAGGAAAAGACGACAAGAATATAAGGACCGGGATAAAATTTCCAAGCCACCATCAACCACAAGCTAAATTTGTCTTCACCATGGCCACAACTATTGAAGCAAATTATTCAATGAATTGGGAAAGTTTGTATTAAAACCAATCTGATACATCTCATGATATCGGTTTGCTCATAACCAGGCAAAGCACATGATTCTTATATAGCAGGAATAGTAAAGGGTTTTCTTTCAAGTTTCTTTAACTGGAAAGTTAAAAGTTTACGCACTCTTGGCAACTATTTCTCTAGATCAAATAAGAGATATCCATGAATAAGAAAACATTTTCTCAAGGCCAGATATGAGAAACTGCTCATTTTCAATAACTGAAGCTGCCATGTGCAAGTCCTAAAGAAGCATATCTAGATTAGCACCAACTGCTGTGGATGTTATTACCATTTATCGCAGTCACATAAAAGAAATATGCCTCATCTTAACATTTTACATCCAAACTGAACAAAGCACCCCCACAGGTTGCATATATATTAAATGCATTGGTGAGACAAAGTAACATGGTAAAGAAATTAATTTTGAGTTGATATCAACCAAATTTTCATGCTATTAATTGCAACAAGCGTTTTAAGCAATTTGGCCAAATAAATGAATAATCCAAGTTAGTAACATCACACCACACAAAATAGTTCCGTCAATTTGAAGGTACCTTTCTCTCTCATTCTTCTCTCTCTATCATATTCAAACTTATCTCGAATTAGGTTGACTTTTTCCCATGAATCTCCTTGCCTATTTCGCCCAAAATTCTGGTCCTGCATTCACATTAGTTTTTAAATTTTGTCTTTTACAAACTCAAGCTAGAGATTGAAAAATCCAGGTTTTGCAATCTGTTCTAAAGTAGCAAAAAAATGACATCATAACCCAGCATCATAGAGCATTTCAATACCTACAAGCATATCCATTCATAAGTATGTAACCATGTTCTCAATAAATTGCAGAAAATAGTGACCAATGGTCGACCAACTTATAACTCATAATACCTCGGAACAATATCTATCTTAGTGTCCTATGGCAAATTAAAATTACAGACTTACAGTCACATCAGATCCATAGGGAAAGTTTCAATAAGGTGCATACCTTCTTAAGCTCATTTCGCCTACTCCTGTACCACATGCAAAACATCAAAATATGAGACGTCTTGGCTTGAAATTGCATGAAAACGAAGAAAAAGAAAGCTTATCCCTTAACAACAAAATAAACTGCATTAAAACAAAAGGAGAGAATCTATCATGCGATATCTCAAATTATGCTGATAAATTAAAAGTATACACAATGAGATTAAAAATGGTCACAACTTATAAGCACCAGACAAAGACTTCCTATCCACTATGAAACAGAAATTCTCCAACCAATGAGTAGGTAAGATTCTTCACAGTCGCTGGCATTCGCATCAGATTACCGTTAACCGTACTTAAAGGAACAAACTCTTCATAATAAAAGTAGGACTTCAGAAATTTGTTTAAAAACAAAGAGATGGGAAAGAACAAACTTGTAAGGGTTAAAATCTTGGTCATCATCATCAGGAGACTCATAATTAGCATGATCTTGGGCTATTTTCTTCGAGTAGCCCTCATCCCAATACAAGCGCTCCCAATTCTCTCTAAGTTCATTATACAACTCCATATACCTTTTGCACCAAGGCTCGTGCTCCTTATGACACACAAAATAAATTGAATTAGAAAAATCAATCATCCCAAAAATAAAGCTCAGAGAATTGAAAGAAGGATATGGATGGACTACAATAAAAAGGTTCTTACAGCTTCCTTGAGAACGAGGCGCGTGCGGCGCATGAACTGCTCTCTGAGCTGTTTACGGCGCTTATTGGGGATGTTGTCTCGAGGAATCACGAAGCGTTCACGTAGAGGCACGTGCTCGCCGATTTCATGCATCTCACCGTCGACGACCCACCACTCTGATTTTTCTTCGGTTTTCTTCCTACCAAAGGCCGGCTGCTTGGAGCGCCGCCTGTTTGTACCGGATTCGGTTCGCGCGAAGCGGAACTGATCGGAGGTGGACCGGAGGCATGGAGTGAAGGTCCTCAGCCGTCTAATGAGAGAACACATCGAGTCTGAATTTAGACCGGGTTCCAGAAAGATTTAGAGATTCTAAAATCATCGCCCGAGCCGGACGGTTACCTCTGTAGTATACATCTGTACAAACTAGCAGCTCTCCGTAAGGAAAATGCTTAAGTATACTTAATTCAGGTTTTTATTTGTTTAAGAAATTGATTCAATCAAATTTAAATAGATAAGTAAACTAAAAATAAATTAAAAGGAAAAGGAAACAATGCAACCTAAACTAAAATAAAATCGTAAACTAAAATTTAGAGAAAATCAAGATTAAGAATTAGGTCTTATCATTATCCCTATTTGCTCCCCTCTAGTTAATTGATTCAATTTTTGCTTGGCCTAAATTTCCCTAAAATTTTAGCTACTCTCTCTCAAGGTGCAACTAAATGTCACTAGTTAAATAAATTAGGATTAACTTTGGGACATCTCAATATGCAAAAGCTTTTCCTAAACATCCAATTAGATATGAAGTTATCCTATAAGCAGTGTATCAATTTATTGAAATCTCTTTTTAATAAATCAATAACTTGTTATTTATAGGTCTATTAAATGTCAACTCTCTTATATGGAGTATTTAACATAGATTACCAAGTTCACTCTCTCGATTTGTTGCAAGGTTTGAGCTCAATAAATAACATAAACATTTGTATTATTGAATCAACAACTGAAGGTTCATAAATAGTTCAAACAACAAGTCCTAAAAATATTTTAGCCAATCATAATGTCATTAACATCCACAACAACCAAACAATCCATGATAAACATGCTAGAAGAGAACAAAAAACATTGAAATAAGAACTAGATGGGGCGAGCTCCTCCTCTTCTTTGCCCGAATTTGGAAAATTTGGATGACGGGACACTCTTTGCTCACTTGAGAATGAAAACCTTGATTCGCCACCTATCTCTAGGCTCTCAATCTGTCTTTTAGCTTCTGAAGGCTAGTTTCCACCACCCTCTTTAGTCCTTGGGATTTGTGACATTATATATCATAAAACCCTTAAAAAAAATAAGTGAAACTCATGTGATTCCTTGGGCTAAGCATCCCACGATCATGGAAATTATCCTTGTGCTTCCCACGATCATGGGTTAATGTGACAGAAACTTTCTCCATAGATTTCTCACGATCATGAGAAACATGACCTTTCCCACGGCCGTGGGTTCTTGGTCTTCAGCAGCTTCACTTCTCTTAGTCCCTAGTTCAATCACAAAGGTGTCCACCCTCTATTCGTACACCAAAATGATCAATTCTTACCCTAAACCAACATTAAACACAAAAGCACAACTATGAAGATCAAACTAAACAAAAACACACAAAACAAGTCCTAAACTATTATGCAAGAAACACAAGTCAAATGCTTAGAAAAACACACACTAATGCACAACTATCATGAGTGCTACAAAAGAGGAAAAAAAGAAGAAGTGCAAATTCATTAAAATACAAATTTGAAGCCTTAAATCCTAAATATTCAACCTCAAATTATAATATGAGACATCCAATGACTTCATGTTATTTCATTGATTAATTTTTGCAACCAACCTCTACCAAAATATTGTAAATATTTTCAACAGAGAGACATTCTTATTTGATACTTTCATATTAACATGACATACTTTTAGTTTGTGTAGTCGGACACTAGATAGGATGACCTTCGGTCCTAAAACAAAGGTAAACATATTGAAGAATCCTTAAGCTTTTAACTTTTTACAACTATCATGAGGATAGATGTTAGGACAAAATTTTTCTACATATATGCATGTACTTGAGGGATAGAATTGAAGTTCTTAGACTAGGTCTGAGAGAAATCTAGTAAAAGAAGAAACATATGATTTTAAAGTTAGGAATTTTTGTAGAGTTTGCATATCCTTTTTCTATATATCTCCCTGCTAATCAGTGTAAGGCAATTCCCCAATTTACATACACACTCTCACTACAACTGAGATGGACTTGGTGAGTTACTAATTGCTCTTTGATCATGCATTTCAGCTCTTGCAAGAGCCTCTATTTCCGAGTTGCCTTATTGAGAAATATTCTCTTATTTTTCTTCATGAAGTGGAAAGATATTATGTACGTAAGAAAGCCTTGTTCACTTGCATTATGTCTTTGACATATCTAATTACTCATTCCTTGATAGATCATTAGAGGAGAACAGAGGTTACATAGATGTTATGCCTTTTCTGAAATATATGATAAGAAGCTAGATTGGAATGCTTAGGTTATTGCTTACATGAAATACAACAATCAAGTAAGTTTTGAATGCCTTTGAGCCTATCTATCCTACTCAACCTCCCCTTTATAGCAACCTATTGAATGAAGAAGGTTATCGGACTTGCTTGATTAAACCAAACAATTTCATGCTATTTCACTTTTAGAGCTTGGTTTCTTAACAACAGCTTACATTAGCCATTTAAGAAAATTTGTAAAAGATGTTTTCTTCATTGAATTGAATCCTCTTTATTAGAGATGGGATTGTAGTTTAGGAGGTTAAGCATGAGTGCAGTCCTTTCAAATTATGTAAGACATCTTTCACTATCATTAAAACATTAACCACTTTTATTTTAAATTTATTTTTCAACTATTATTTTTGAAATTTTATTTTTTGCTTTTTAACATAGACATGGGGGTTTAATTTATTTATATTACTTATTAAATAATTTTAGTTTTGTATTGTAGTTTTTATAATGTAATTTGTATTACATAAATAAAATTTTTAATTATTTAAATTAACTGATAGTAAAAACTAGATGTAATATAATAAAATTTTAATTATCCAAAATAGTATTTAGTGTTGATTGATACTAGTATTGTAATATACCAAGGTCAAAATCGATATTAGATCTAGTACTATATTCAGAATATTAGTTATGACCAAGAGTGATGACAGGCAGCTGATGAATGAGTGTAATTCAAAGGAAAAAGAGGATAATCCATCATTGAAGAATTCTATTGATGAGAACGTAGAATATATTGTTAAAGGCAAAGTACTTATTACTAGAAGAGCATTAAGTCTTCAAATCAAGGAGGATGAGCTAGTGTAGTTGAGGGATGACATATTCCATAGCAGATTCCATGTTTACAATAAGGTATATAATATGATTATTGATGGAAAGAGTTGTATTAATATAACTAAGAACTTTTACTAATAAAACTAGTATTACTCTTTTGAAAAAGTCATTATGAAGCATTTAAAGTCATATAAACTTTGATGTTATAGAGTGTGGAGAGATCAAGGTGAATAAATATATGTCCGTCTCTTTCTATGTTAGGAAAAGATGAACTCTTGTGTGATGTGAAACATATGTAACTTGTTCACATATTCTGGGATGACCACGAAAATATAATGAAAGGGTGACACATGGTTGCTTCAAGAATGGTTATACCTTTATAAAGAAAGATAAATCCATCACTCTTTTATCTTTAACTCCTAAGCAAATCTATAAAATACCAATTGAAGTTAAAAAGAGAATAAAGAAAAAAAGACTGAGTTCAAAAGAAAGAAAGTTAGTAGTGAAAGAAAAAGAGGAATATGAGGGCTTAGAAAATAAGAGTTACTGGTGAGAAAAAACAAAGAAACAAGTGAGTTACTAGACAAAAAGAACTGATAATTGGAATACTATCTTTACTAAGCAACATTATTGTATTTTATAAGGGGGGTTATCTTCATATTGAAGAGATTAACGTATCTCTTCTTAGTGATACTATTTCCTTGTTGCAAAAGTAGGAGGATGTTGAATTTGATGATGCCTCTACTGGATTACCACCCATTAGAAGGATGGGGATTATCTTCATATTGAAGAGATTAACGTATCTCTTCCCAATGCTACTGTTTCCTTATTGCAAAAGTATGAGGATCTTATATCTGATGATGCCTCTAATGGATTACGACCTATTATTAGAAGGATCCTCAAATTAACTTTGTACTAAAGGTTGTTACTCTTAATAGACCCACTTAAAGGAGCAATTTAAAGAAACAAAGGAGTTGTAGAGATAGTGAAAGAGTCGATGGCTAAGGGGTACACAATAGAGAATATAAGTCCTTGTACAGTACCGATACTTTTAATGCCTAAGAAAAATGGAACTTGATGGTGTCATGCGGAAACGTTAATAAATTTGGAGTAAAAATAAAACAACAACAAGAACACCAAAATTTTTATACTTGTTCGACAATGTCTACATCTAGTTTGGAGATGACTGAATATTTCACTATAATCAAATGAAAGTACACAATAGTGTTTATCGCTCAATTTTTTAAAAGACTCAAATTAACCCAAGCTCACACACTACTACTAGAAGAGAAAACAAAAATATAAAAAAAAATTTCTCTCTCCCTCCAAAACTCTCTCATTCATCTCAAATTATTTTGCTCTCTCTCACACTAGAAACTCTCTTCTTCTCTTGAAAAATTTATGCTCTCTTCTCTCCATATTCTTTTGTTGTTTTTGTTTCTCTTTTATAAAGAATTTAATGGGTGTGAAAGCCAACTGTACCAAGCCACCATTTCTGACTCAACAATCACCGAAAGTAAGCTTTAATTTCTGACTTTGAAAAACTAAGATTTCTGACTTTGATAAAATACTCAATAGATAGATATGTTTTGATTAGAGTTATCAATAAAATTGTTGTAAAATATTATATTGGTTATATGAGTAGTTAATTGCACTATTTAGTTTTACTAATGCACTAAGTACATTCGTGAGATTAATAATTCATGTATTACATGCATATATAGGCAATTTTGCCGTTATTTATTTCAATAACCCTTTAGTATAAAACAAATACATAGAAGGTTATATTTATCACTTGATATATGTGAATAAAATTGATAAGAACATAATAATTGTATACTAACATTAAAACTTATACTTTTTGCTTGAAAAAAAATTACGATTTTTTGTTATATTTTACGTAAAAGGTTACAACTTAGATAAGAAAAAGATGAAAGCAATTAGGAAATGGTCGAGACCTAAATCCACAACTAAGTTGGTACCTAGTTTTTATCAAAGATTTGTTAGAAATTTTATTATAATTGTTGCACCACTTATTGAGATTATTAAGAAATTTGTAGGGTTGTATTAGGGTGGTTAACAAGAGAAAGTTTTCAAAGTCATTAAGAATAGGTTATGTTCATCTTCTTTTTGACATTATCTAAATTTTCTAGAACTTTTAACAGGCTATTTAGAAAACATTGTGATTGAATTCAATTCGCTTGTTTGGAATAAAAAGAATGGCATGAATTCAATTCATGCGTGAGTTTAAACACCGCTTCTTTCGTAAATTCAATTCAATTAGCCAGTGTTCTGAAAACCGGACCGGTCATTGAACCGGTGGCCTTACTGGTCACTGGTTTGAC
>JANIHZ010000009.1:12807491-12819708 GCA_027478365.1 Erythroxylum rufum | reverse complement strand
AAGTATGAAGCATATTGAGTGTTATGTGTTATGAGTTGTTTGTGAATTGAGATAAATGTGATGCATGTGTTGGATATTTATATATACATATACATATGCTGGAATTTGTGCTAATTACCGATGGTTATATATATATATGCCACTAAGTTATGTAGCTCACTCCCATTATTCCCTACTCAGGTACGGATCAAGAAGATAAGTAATCCTTGCAAGGCTTTTGGGCAAACTCCAAGATATTAGGAACTCTTGTAACTTAGTTAGTGGCATTGGACTAGCTTTATAAGCATATCAAACATGGAGCATTCATCTGTATTTGTATTATTTGTATTAAGCTACTGACAAGCATGTTGATTTTTATTAAAGCTAAGCTCAAATTGTGTTTGGTTTTGTTAAGAAAATATGATTACTTTTGCTTATGATTTTTTTTCAAGTTTTATATTGCATTTC
This sequence comes from Erythroxylum rufum, assembly GCA_027478365.1. NCBI lineage: Eukaryota > Viridiplantae > Streptophyta > Magnoliopsida > Malpighiales > Erythroxylaceae > Erythroxylum > Erythroxylum rufum. Next base: position 12,819,261 of record JANIHZ010000009.1, on the reverse strand, counting down.
ATATTTTAGGTCCTTTTAGGGGTAAAATTAGTGTTCAAACTTTGAGGAAAAAATCTGGAATGATCTTGGCGAAATTGGTAGAAATTGTCTATTTGGAAGTTGTAGAGGATTCTCCAGCTTTCCAACGATATAAAGTTTGTAAGTTTTGGATATCGTAGTGGAAAGTTATGATCATTTAAAGTTTGTATTGTGGCATAGGGTGAACCTTCGGGAAAGCTGCATTGATTGGAAATTTTAACCCTTATAGAAGCAAAAATTGTTTTTGATGTCTTCATGGAAGTTGTAGGTCTAGAAGTCTTTTTTAAAACAGTCCAAGAATGACCTCAATCCGATATTTGTAGGGAAAGTTATGCCCTTTTAATTGCTTCAGCATTAGTATAGCCATCTTCATCTTAGTATGACGTCATCTTCATCTTAGTATGATGTCATCTTCGTCTTAGTTTGGCCAACTTCATCTTAGTATTACGTCATCTTCGTCTTAGTTTGGCCAACTTCGTCTTAGTATGACGTCAACTTCGTCTTAGTTTTGTTTCGTCTTAGTATGACGTGATCTTCATCTTAGTATGACGTCATCTTCGTCTTAATTTTATTTCGTCTTAGTATGACGTCATCTTCGTCTTAGTATGATGTCATCTTCATCTTAGTTTTGTTTCGTCTTAGTATGACGCCATCTTCGTCTTAGTATGACATCATCTTCGTCTTAGTTTTGTTTCGTCTTAGTATGACATCATCTTCATCTTAGTATGATGTCATCTTCGTCTTAGTATGATGTCATCTTCGTCTTAGTTTGGCCAACTTCATCTTTTTCTTAGTTTTGTTTCGTCTTAATATGACGTCATCTTTGTCTTAGTTTTGTTTCGTCTTAGTATGACGTCATCTTCGTCTTAATATGATGTCATCTCCGTCTTAGTTTGACCGTCTTAGTTTATGTCGTCATCTTTTGTTCTATTTTTGACCAAATCTCACTTCAAATTCTTCACAAAAATTATAGATCTCGATGTTCTCTTTCAAACCGTCCCAAAACAAAACCAATCCAACACCTGTCAAAAATGTTATGGCAATTGGGCCAAGACATGTACAATGTGAGTAAGAACATAAACATGTTGGATTCTTTTGGCCATAACTTCTTCATCCGACCTCCAAATGAAGTGATTCTTGAAGTGTTAGACTCCTAACAAGTTTTTCTACCTCTCCATAGAAATTGGTAGCATTTGGTTTTGAATTTGAAAAGATTTATTCAAAGCAAGTGAGGGTTAGTCGAAATAACCCTACAAGAAAACCCGCTCACACTTTTTGACTCCGGATCGATTGTTGGGCTTCGGTAATGGGGCTTAACAATTATGACAATGTACAACAACTTATATGATTGAGAACAAAATGATGTTCATATTTATGTATAAAAACATATTGTCACAATACATGAAATCCATACAAATGTGTCAAGAGCAAATACAGTTATCTCTAACTAACAGGGTCCTCTAACTAACAATGTTTAAGGGCTTCAATAAACCCATACTACACGTATGTCTCTAGGAAAAAATTGGGCAAAGTCTTTTAGTCAAAGAATTAGCAAGCATGCACTCAATCATCAAATGCTCCACCTTAATGTCATATTTTTGTGTTAATTCCTTTATGGTCAAATATTTGACCTCCAAATGCTTAGACCCTGTGATGTTCTTATTATTGTTAATAAACAATATAGTAAAAAAGATTATCATAATATAACCGAATGAGTCTAGCCACTGAATCAAGCATAGACAACTAAAAAATCAAGTTCCTAAGTTAAACCGCTTATGAAGTAGTCCAATAGTATGCCACAAACTCTACATGCATAGTCGAGCAAGTTGCCAGTGTCTGTTGACACTCTTCCACGATACTGTACCATCTACTAACATAAAAATATACCCTAATGTGGACTTCCTATCATCTAGGAACATATCAAAATCTGAATCTATATAACCTATAAGTTTAGATTGTTGACTTTCCTAAATGTTAAATATAATCCTTAGTTTCCTTCAAATATCACAACATTCGTTTGGATGCATTCTAGTGTTCTATTCCTGGATTAACAAGATACCTACTTAGTAGTCCAACAAAAAATGCAATGTGTGGTCTAATGCATACTTAGGCATCCATCAGGTTACCAACTGCACTGAAATAAGGCCCATTCTTTATATCATCTGTTTTTGTATCATTCTTTGTACATTGTTCCAAAGATAATCTCTTAATATGAGAGATAGTGTTGTAATAGGCTTATAATTAGCCATATTAAACATTTACAGTAGTCCCTCAATGTAGGCTCTCTATGAGAGATCTAACAATTATTGAGATATTTCTTAGTGAATTTGAATAATTGGGACAAAGGATGACTCACCAAGGTCCTTCTTGTCAAAATGCCAAAAGCTACTTAACCTTATGTAGCATGATCAAGTCATTTTATGCGAGCAAGATATCATCCATATGTAAAAGTAGAAAGATAACCTTGCTCCCCCTTACCTTATAATACAAGCATCTTTCAAATTTATTTTCCACAAAGACAAATGAGGTAACAACCTCATCAAACTTTAGGTACCATTTTCTAGAGGCTTGTTCCAAACCATATATGGATTGTTTCAGCTTACAACCATGTCAGATTTTTCTTGATCTTGAAATCCTTTAGGTTGTTCCATATAGACTCTTCACAAATGTCTCCATTTAGGAAAGTAGTTTTGATATCCATCTAATTTAGCTCCATATCATAATGGGCCATCTTTGCCATAATCACTCTAAATGCATCTTTAGAGGATACACGAGAATAGGTAATATTAAAGTTAATCTGTTCTCTCTGAGTGAACCCTCTGGTAACCAACCAAGTTTTAAACTACTTAACTTTATCCTGAGATTCCTTTTTATTCTTGTAAATCCATTTACAACTAATAAGTTTGTAGTTATGAGGTAAATCCTCAAGCTCTTACAGCTTATTATGCTTCATGGATTGCATCTCATACCTCATTCCATCCCACCATAAATATGCACGAGGTCTAGAAATTGATTTTATAAAAGTAATTGGATCTACTACATGTCCAATATCATAGTCTTATTTAACTAGGTAAACTATGTAACCAGATGAGATAGTAGGTCTTATCACTCTAGTGGATCTTTTTATTTGAATGGGTTCATTATGAGATAATAAGTCTTCTCACTCTAATGTATCTTTTTAATTGAATTGGTTTAGTAGGCTCTTGTACCTCAGGAACTTCAGTTTGTACAAGTATATGTCCCTTTCTCTATACTAGTATGGTCTCAAAATCTTGATTTACTAATTCTAACTGTATGAGTGATGGATATGAAATAATTTTAGTATCTACCCTTCTATGATCTAAAGCGTGAGAATGACCACTCTCATCAAGATGAGATGCACCACCCTCATCACAAACATTATGTTCTAAAAATTTAGTTGTTTATGATTTTACTATTCTAGATCCTTTAGCTCTATAGTAAAATTTGTATCCCTTAGAGTGGTCATAATATCCAACAAAACAATAAGTGGAACGAGAGTATAGCTTATCTTTATAAGGATTATACAAATGTACATCAACAGGATAGCCTCATACACGAAGAAGAGTGAGCTAGGCTTCCACCCTTTTTAGATTTCAAAAGGCGTCTTTAAAATTGATTTGCTTAGGACTCTATTAAGTATAAATAAGGTAGTATTTAAAGGTAATAAGGTAAATTAGTTCTGCTTTGCATTGACCTCATCATGTTCTTTATTGTGTGATTTTACTTTTTAGCTACACCGTTTTGCTCAAGACTACTTGACATTATGAATTGAGTTACTACTTCACATAATTCTACATATTTGACAAATGGACCTTTTTCTTATCCTAAAACCCCATGCCTGTCATAATATTCACCTTGATGGTTAGATCTGACAATCTTAATTGAGCTTCCCTATTGGTTATAAACTTTAGTCTTAAAGATCTTGAATTTTTGAAGAACTTCAAACTTGTTATTAAGCAAGAACACATATCCATACGGGAATAGTCATTAATAAATGTAAAAAAAAATATTAAATTACACATTGTAATTTTATAATGTCCACATCTATCCGTATATATAAGTTCTAATAAGCCAGAAGCACAAGTTGACTCCTTTTTCTTTATTTTGGTCAACTTACCCCTGCAGTAGTTAACACATGTTCATAACCTAGAGTTGGGATAATGTTATTCTTAACCAATCTCTTAACTATATCTCTAGAAATGTGACCAAAACTTTTTATGCCATAATATGTATGATAATTCTTTTATCAGGGTTCTTTTTCTAGTGACCTGTTCAGCAATATATAAAGAAGTGTACATCTCATTAGGGGCAAGACACATTCTATATAAGTCATCTAACAGTAAGGAAGTATTAATATGTTTTGTATTGAAAGATGATTGAACAATAGAATTTTCAATTACAAAACTATAACCTAGAATTTTCAATTACAAAACTATAACCTTCTTTATCTAAAGCAGATACAGAAATCAAAATTTATCCCTATATCAAGGTTCAAACAAACATCCCTTATAGAGATTACATTAACTTCATTATTTCACATCATCAAATTTTCCTCTTCCCTATTCGACTCTCTCTTTTGCATGAATCCTTGCGTAGTGGTAGCAATATAATTAGAGGCTCCACTATGTAGCCACTAATAACTTAAAGTGGCTATAGCAAGATTAGAATCATAGATCATACAGGCTAGGGAGTTACCTAATAGCTCTTGCCTTTCTTTCCAAGTTTTATACTTACTGGCATTCTAGTTTCTTAATACCTTGTTCTTATAGAAGAAACACTCATACTCTTTACAACATCCCTAAGACCTCTAGTAACACTAGATTGACCAATATCTATATGTGGAGGAAATTTAGATTTCTTACTTTTACATTTTCTGGCCTAAAGTTGTATGACTTGTATTTTTCAACTTCTCTTCTTTAGTAACATAACAGGTGATCAATTCATTTATATCCCAAGCTTCATCCTAGGAATTGTAAGTGACCAGAATACCAAACTCTGATGGAAGTTTATTTAAAGCTTGGTGAACTGTACTAGTATCAGGAATATAAATATTTAATGCCTTTAACTTAGTTTGAAGGTGGACTATCCTAATGATGTACTCCCTTTGTCCCCCTGCTCTTGCATATCTTATAGAGTACAATTCCTCTAATAAGTTACTTATTTCAACATTAAAAGATATCTTATATCTTTGTGAGATATTATTAAGGAAATCCGTTGTTATGTTTGTTTTTGGAAGTCCACTTAGCAGATGGTCTAGAATAGATCTCTTTATGGTCAAATAATACATCCTATTTGACCTTTCCTAGGCTGCATATGTTGCTCTCTCAGCCTCCGAGCTAATAGATGTAGGTGTAAAAGACCTATCCTTGACCATGGCCACGTTGCTATTTGTCATATCTAGTGCAAATTCCACATCTTACTCCCATTTCTTAAAATTGAAACCAATGAAGGTTTCAACTGTGACTCTATAATTATTTACAAAGAAGGTGACTGCAAAATTGATAATGTAATAATTAGCAAAAATGTAGGATAACATCGATACTTAAAACTACAAAATAGAAATGATTAATTGGTTCGAATGATTCAATCGTAAAAACCTTAAACCATTCAACTTTTTGGTTCAATTTTTAAATTTTATGTTTGATTTACTTGAATAACTCTTGTTGCTAAAAACTGATCAGTTTGTTAATTAATCAGTCAATTTATGTAAATTAATAAGTTCTTATAAACTAAATAAATTAATTAATTTTTGTTTAACAATATATTTAATTAAACTTCAAATTAGAACAATCTCTTTCAATCATATTTCAAATTCGTTAATTTTATAAAATCTTTAGCCAATTTTATGACAGTTTAATACTGGTTGAACTTTTTAAACCTTAAATCTCTTGTTGTATTAGTTTAACTTTTGGTTTCATTTTTAAAACATTGAAAAATAGTATCTTTACTGAGCATCTTATCACACATATTATAAAACACCTGTAGGTTTAATACATGATACATGTAGATAAAACCTCTACATAAACGTGATCAAAGCACACACCATTAACTTTTATGATTCTAGCACCTGTGGGGGAATATATCACTTAAGAAATGACTTTCCTCAATCTTATGTCGTTACGCATATCTCAAAGTCTCATATAAGGCCAATACCTATGGGCAAAATAACCAAGCACAAGACTAAAGACATCCTCAAACATGTAAGCATAACAATTTAAATATTAGGCCACCATGGTGACTACATTCTCATTATTACCCAAATGGATCCATAAGCACAAAAGACACGCCTGTATGCTATCCTTATATTCTTCTATATAGGCATATAATATATGACAATTTACCATTCATAAATGCAAAATCCCCATGAACAAACTCATTATGATATATCAGTGCTAAACATACTATCAACAAACTTGATTTGAGAATTCATCATAAGGAAAATATCATTTAAAGTGATAATCATGTGATACCGAATAATAAAAATATCATATAAGATACCAAAATGATATGTATCTCAATTATTTCAAATCAAATGCATGAACATTCACTCAATGGTGGCTTTAATAACCTTATGTGAATTTCTTGAAGTTAAATCTTAGTTATTGCCAATGTAATAAATCCAATTTTTTTAAAAAAATTCACTTTATAAATTCACGGGACTCGAAAAATTGACCCAAAATAACTTAAGGGACCATTTTTTTTAATTTTGAAATTTTTGATTTTTTTTCCTATAGTGTGTAGACATCAGTAATTGATGTTAGCTTTGTGCATGGGCTATAAGTGTTTGTACTATATACACCACATTTTGACGCACCTATAGATGCATCAGATGCATGATCATCATAATTTACATGTGTATGACGCGTATAACCTCCAATGATGTGTGTACGACATGTGTGGTTATGCGCATAGATGCCAACCACTTGTAGCGCGTGTGTCCCACGTGTCGGAGATGCTTGGATACCTTATGTAACACCCATATACCCCCTAGAAGGATATATGGATGCCACACAAAGCAGTACAAACAAACCAACGTAATCAAAATCTTCCATAAAACATTTCATGTAAACATACATTAAATTACATTGAACTTAATACAAACTTATGTTGAATCCCAATCTAAACTGAAGTTTAGTTTTTACAAACATACAAACAAATTCAAAAGTCATATACATTAGATATAAGCCAAAATCAAACTCAAAATTTACATTATGATCAAAACAAAACTCAGACTCCTTTGACCTTTGCGGTTGACTTGTCCTAGCCTTTACAAACGTCTCTCAGAATCTACACGAGGCAAATCCACCGTGCTAAGCATATAGCTTAGTGAGTAATAACTAAACTATGCATACACTGATAATCAAATATACTGAATCAAGTTATAGCATAAGCAAATAATAAATTTCAGAACAGATAACAGAACTAAGTATCAGAAAAAGGCATAATTCCCTTCAGATCAAAGCATAACATTTTTTATATTAGAATCCAACATATATCAGAATACAAATTAGATGACTGCTAATCCGTCTACAAAAGTGGGTAATGGGGCTTATACAGGAGATACCTTAATTGACATCATAAAATAGGAGAGACTTATGTCTCAATAACAAGAGACACCGAAGTGTCACAGGAGCAGCTGCAGACCCTTCTAGGCATGCCCATTTACCCACGACTAAGACTTAACAGTTTCAAAACAGAACAGATTCATATATTCAACAACTCGGACATTCCCAATTCAGTACACTCAAACAGCGTAAGTCAAATCATTTCAATATCAAACAGAACAAATGAAGATGAAACTATCTTATATTACTCATAATAGCTCCCTTTTGGCTTATTGCCTTGAAGTCCCGGCAATATCTGGCAATAGTCGTACAACGTGCTCGTCTATAACATTTAACACATATGCATATCACTATTATGCACGATTATGAATTCATTTATGCACATTCATGTATACTAAATAGGTACTATACATGTTCATGACAGATTCCGGGTTTCTTATCATTAATCTAGTCATATTATTCAATCATATTGAACAATACACAAAACTATGGCATACGTTTCTTAAGTTACATCAGAATTCTTAACTCAACTTCAGAACAGATTTTGAAATTCTTAAAATCAGAATTACAATTTTACTTCTTCAGGAAATTTGTAGCTTTATGTCTCCAGTTTAATTGTAATCAAGAATCATCTCATTCAGAGCTCTACAGGTCAAGATATAAGCAAAATACTGAAGTATGTTTAGTGAAATATTCCAGGTCATACTATTCCAATAGATTCCCTCAATTTCATTCATTCAATCTTTTGCAAATCAATTCAGAAGGCTATCAATTTTTATAAAGAGATAGAAAAATCTGTTAGGAATCTATTGGTTTAAGAATCAAGTCATTTGGATGTCAGGAGAAGAAGTTATAGCAACAAGATCAAAGGATGTTCAGTGTTAAGAAAACCTTCGATCGTGCACGAGCACGATCGTGCATCACCATCTGTTCATGCATGATCGTGCATCACCAACTACTAGTGGAAAGTCGTGATCATGCACCATCTTTCTTCATCAAAATCATGATCGTGCCTTTATATATGAAAACACGCCTATTTTTCTCCTCTCATTGCACTACCGTGTATTTCCTCATAAATAACCCACCAATTAAATCACTCATGCGCGTGTGACATTACACACACCCGTGCATGTCTATACATAGCCGTGCAATGGCACCAGCTTCTTCCATTTGTTTCTTTTCTTCCTCCATTTTTTCCAGACTTTCTCACTCCTAAATCATATATTTTGCATTTCTATATCCAATACAATCTCTAAACAAGTCAGATTCAGGTTTACACTTTAAACACCAAAAATCCGAAACTATATGTATACTTCCTCTCTCTACTATATTTTCCAAATTTTCTCACTTCTTCCTTCTTCAATTAACACATATAACACTTAAATCAATTCTTCTATCTTTAATTCAGCTCAACAACACAAAAAAATAAAAATCCAAGGTTTAATCTTAAACATCAAAATTTCGTATATTCATTCACATAATTTCCAGTTTCTGCATTTGTTCCATTTCTATACACACTCAAATACTCACGCATATATAGTGAGAAACAGAGCATATATTCAGTGAGTTTCATGAATTTCCATACTCTTCTATATTTCACAACACTCATTCAAATCAAATGTGTTCAATCAATTCCAGATTCACTTACTACTGCTATTCTGATACATTCACAACTTCAATTCCTCATCTAAGTCATTTAGCATATTAATTCACCAAAATTATACTACTTAAACATCCCATGTATGTATTTGTTTATACAGTAAAACATCATCAGAGTTACTCACTTGATTCAGCTAAACTTCCAGTGCAAAATTCCAGATTATTCAAGTCCTCCCAAATACGCAAAAATCAATGCAAACTTATATTCACAGCCATCTAGTTTTCTGGCAATTTGATGAACACGTATGGTTTCAAGCAAAAATATAAAGAAAGAGTTTTGAAGCATTTCGGTGAAGAAACAACAGTTTCCCATACAAAGGACGTGACTATGTGTGTTAAAAATATATTGGCATGCATCACATTTTGCATGTAAACCCGCCGCATATCATACTTTATTTGTCTATTAGTCCAAAAATACTCCAAATTCTAAAATACTTGAAACATTACCAAAATTGCCGAATCCAGTCCAATTTAAATTCTTAAGACAATATAATCCATAATTCTCATTTATAACTTAATTTTACCCGGAAAATATCATGAATGCATATATAATTATTTGTATGTGGCAAAAATACATATGTACATATAAATGAATACTCGAATACGCAAAGCACTCAATATTCTAACACCTAACGTGGGAAGTTACACCTTATACGTTAGTTGTCTGGCACACATATATCACACACACTAGATGTTGAATGCATCCCAAAAGCAATAGGTTTCTTCTTCATTTGTTTCTCTCTCCAGTTGCCGAAACAAAGTGATTTTTGGTTCTTTTTTGGCGATTTTTATTCAAAAAACCATCTCAATGTTAGTTTTTGACCTATTTTTCCATGCGATGCTTATTCCAAATCAATTCAAACAATAAATGTGCAATCTATAAAAGTAAAAACATATTCATTTCTTTGATTTCCTTATAGGAAAAATTGAAAATATTCATTCAAATTCATATAATCTTGGAACCGCTCTAATTTCATGCATTAGTTATAACACAAAATTTAATTAGGGACCCAGGATCAACAATGAACTTGTATTCATGGAGAAACTACATAAACATATTTGTTTTGCTATCTATTGCACGATGAACAAGCTGCTAAACTGCTTAAACAAGCTCCTCAACATATAAACATGCTCTCAAACTTTCAATTGACTTTTATGAAAGTTGTATATCTTTATTCCGTTAAAGTCTTTTTGGACCTTTTTTAATGTGCGGGCCTCTTAATGGGCTAGAGAAGCTAAACGTGACGAACTTACTTAAGCAGGCAGCAAGAGATTTTAGCAACTATTTATGGTAACCTTATTAGGCCTCCTCATTATAGGTCCAATACATAACCTATCTATACTGATTAAGGCCCATTTTTTTCACTGGATTTCAACTCATTTAACCAAATCTTTTATTGGGCTTCTTTATTATCTTTAATCTGAATCAAATTTGATTTTCCTAACCTTAACTTTATAAAAATCGGGAATTAATAATTGTGCAATTACAAAATTTCTAACAAAAGACGGATATAAGAAATGAATTTTAAGATGATTTTAAGGTTGCGTGGAAGGTGTTATTGCCTTTTGGAATTCTCATGCAATGATGAAAAATAAAATTTCATTCAATATTAGGATTGATAATAGATTAGAATGTCAAATCGCCTATGTTATGAATTCAATCTAAAGCTCGGTTAGATCTGAATCACGTAATGCAAACTCAAATTCAAACTCGATCAAAATTTTCCTATTCCAAAAAAAGGATAAGCTTGCAATATAGCCCAAGACAGAGTCTTAGTTTTGAAAGAGCTTAAACTTAGGGTCGTTGGTTTTCTTCAAGTTTCAAAGCAAGAATCCTGGGCATCCTTTTAATAACGCTCAGAATTTGGGTTCAAACCATTTTGTTCGATGTACAAAAGTACAAAATCATACGTTTTTGGGTTTTTTAAGTAGTTGGTGGTTGAAGTTGTTACTTCTAAGACAAATTCAGGGACCAATCATTGGTGATTGATAAAGTAATCATAGATTGAAATTTTAGATTGAGTTTTCATGTGTAAAAGTAGAGAAGATCAACTGAGAAATGGAGAAAAAGATTAAAGAAGCTTTGCAGTGGTGTGAGGAAGTTATGAGAGAGACTAATACAAAACTCCTTAACAAGGAATGCCATTATCCAAAAAAGAAAAAAGGAATGTCATTATCATTTATTGCTATAATTATTAATAAGAGGTTGAGGTTAAGGACAAAACACCAATGTTTTTGAAAATCAGAGCGAAAGCTAAACCCGTAAGAGAAGAGATTTCACGTTTAAAAGGTTCAACTACTGTCATAAAATTGACTAAAGATTAAATTAAATTAAACAATTTAAAATATGATTGAAAGAGAAGATTATTAGATGAAAATTAATTGATTTATTTTAGTTTATAAAAACTTATTAATATACAAAAATTGACCGATAAATTAATAAATTAATTAATTTTTAACAATAAGAATAATTAAAATAAATCGAACTAAAAACTAAAAAACCAAAT
>JANIHZ010000009.1:12777169-12793941 GCA_027478365.1 Erythroxylum rufum | reverse complement strand
ATTTTGTACTTAATCTTAAAAAACTTTAAGAGAAGTTTTGAGAGACCTTTAAAGAACGATACAAATGCCAGATTAGTTATAGTTATCTTGTGGGGTCTTATTAACTTAGAGAGACATTTATCATTTGTATCATGTTATTTAGTTTGGTAGATTTTATTGTCCGTTTGTCCAGTTATTTTTACCTCTATACTTGATAGTTTTCTATATTAAATCATATTTTCATTATCTTTTAGCCATTATTATTGTGTGAGTAGTTTGTTATCAGTTAAGTGAGAGTGTTATTACTTAGAGCCCTAAAAAATGGTATCAAAGCCATAGGTATAGAGAGTGACTATTGCTCCATAATAAAGTTGAAGTCAACCAACTACCCGATATAGAGACCTATGATGGAAGATCTCGTGTATTGCAAGGATCTCTATAATCTAATTGACGTGGACAAAAGCATAAAGGATGATGTCTCATCTAAGCCGGAGAAGATGACAGATAAAGAGTGGAAGAAGATGAAGAAGAAGACTTAGGGAACTATTAGGCAATGGATTGATATTAGCAAATTCAACCACGTATCCTAAGAGACAGATCCTTTCGAGGTGTGAAAGAACTTAGAGGGTCTATACGAGAGGAAGACCACAACTAGGCCTCCTTGATTAAAAGGCTTATGAACTTGAAGTTAAAAGCTGACAAATTAGCGCCGAAGCATCTTTATAATTTTCGGGAGATTATCAACAAGTTGACTACGATGAATATTATTTGTGACGGTGAATTACAAGCTTTGTTCATGTTGAGTTCTTTGTCAAATAGTTGAGAAACTTTAGTTATGATTATAAGAAACTCCACTTTCGATGGCGTGATTTCTTTGGATATGATCAAAGAGAGCATGCTTAATGAAGATATTAGGAGCAAGGAGATTGATATTGATAATATGCAGGCTCTTGTAGTCGAGAACAAAGGAAGAGGAAAAAGTAGAGGTTCCAAAGGATAAGGCAATTAGAAGAACAGGTTGAAGTTGAAAGATGGCAAAGAGAACATGACATGTCACTATTGCACCAAACTGAGTTATGTAAATAAGTTCTGCTACAAGTGAAAGAGAGGTAAGAAGAAGCAAGACAAGTAAAATGATGGAGATGAAAACCACACTATAGTAATGAAATCAAGCACATATGATGAAGTGTTATTGATTTCTGGGACTAGTGAGTATCTCTATATTAGTTACTCATATTAAAAGTACTTCACCAACTATATGAGTGGTGATTTTAGAAGTACCAAGATGGGCAATCAGAGCTCCATCAGTTTTGTTAGTGTAGGTGACATTAGAGTTTAGACCGATGTTGGATGTGTTGACCCCTGAGAGGTATACAACACATTCGAGACTTACGTATCAATTTATTATCTGCAAATGTGTAGAGTCTCAATTTATTGTCTGCGAATGTGCATGACTAAGAGGGATACTAGCAAACTTTTGGAGATCGCAAGTGTAAGCTATCTAAAGGAACATTGATGGTTGCTCATAATGTGTTGTACTGCACTCTATATAAGAACCACTTAAAGATGTATGATGGAAAATTAGATTCCATTTAAGAAAACACTTCACTAGATTTATGGCACCAGAGATTGGGATACGTTAGCAAGAAGGAGATCAGGTTGCTAGGTAGAAAATTACTTATCCCAAAGAAGAATAAAATTCTCTCAAGCCTTATGATTATTGCATGGCTGAAAAGTAAAATCGAGTTTTGTTTCATAAAAGGTCTACTAGAAGGAAAAGATAGCTGAAGCTAGTGCACTCTAACGTATGTGATCCTAAGGGGAGTCTTTAGGAGGTAAAAACACTTTGTTATCTTTATCAATGATGCTACATATAAGATTTGGTTCTTAATGCTAAAAACAAAAACTGAGGTCTATGAGAATTCTCAAAATTTTCATGTTATGGTTGAAAAGGAGACAGAAAGAAAACTAAAATGTCTCCAAACTGACGATGAAGGATAGTATAACTCTAAAAAGTTTGAAGAATACTATACAAGACATAATATAAGACATGAGAAGATAGAACCTAGTACCTATATCACAATGGTGTTATCGAGAGGATGAATATAATCATTACAGAGAAGGTTAAATGTATGCTCAGAAAGTTGAAACTACGAAAGTCCTTTTGGAACGAGGTAGTTTGAACCACTATGTACGTAATCAACATAACTCTTTTCATCTCTTTGGCTTGAAATTTTTTAGAGAATGTGAAAAGTGAATGATCCAACTTATACGCATGTAAGGGTATTCGAATGTAAGGCCTTTAAACATATGCCAAAGGAGCATATATTGAAACTACATTCGAAGACTAATCCTTGTGTGTTTCGTGGATATGATGATAAGGAGTTTGGCTATAGGCTCTACAACCTAAAAAAGCAAAAGGTTGCTAGAAGTAGGAACATAATCTTCCATGAGAATAAGATGGTTACATATGGCATCAAAGAAGATAATACTATTTCTAGCAATTTATCGCTCGGTACTAATGATTCTACTCATGTTCCCACTTCTGTTGATCAGCCTATAAGTGAAGAATGCAAACACAAGTTAGTACAGGATGATAATGATCAGGGGCCATATAATAATGATGAGTCTTATGAGACAAATCTTGTGGATAATATAGGAGAGGTTGATGAGCATCATGATTAAAGTAAGAAACTTGCTCAAGCATTCAAAGATATCCAACATCAAAGGTCAACTAAAGTGAAGAGACCTTTGATATGATATCCTAGTTCGAAATATTTCCTAATCACTATTGAGAGAGAGTTAAAGAACTTTCAAAAAGTGCAATCACTCAAAGACAACTCTTGACTTAAGGCAATGCAAGAGAAGATGAACTCATTAAAGAAGAATGAGACTTATGAGTTAGTGAAGCTTCCTAAAAGCAAAAGGGATTTAAAGAATATATGGCTATTCGAGATCAAGAAAGATAGTGATAAACTAGTGAAGTATAAAGTAATACTAATGGTGAAGGGATATAATCAAAATAAGGGTATCAATTTTGACAAGATTTTCTCACCAGTAATCAAAATGACATCGATACACATAATATTAGGACTAGTTGCTAGTTTGGATCTTAAACTCAAGTAGATTAATGTGAAGACTTCTTTCTTACATTATGATTTAGCATATTAGATTTACATGGAGCAGTTGGAAGGGATTAAAGTCAAAAGGAAAGAAGAATTTGTATGCAAGTCAAATAAGAGTCTTTATAGACTCAAACAACACTAAGGTAGTAATAAAAGAAGTTTAATTTGTTTACGATGAGCAATAGGTTCAAACAAATGATAGTTAACCCTTGTGTGTTTTAAAAAATTTCTTGGTGGTAACTTCATCATCCTTCTCTTATATGTGGATAACATATTGATAGTAGGACAAGATACTAGCATGATTCGCAGGTTAAAGGAGAACTTGTTTAAGGTTTTTGAGATGAAAGATTTGGTTCTTACAAAACAAATTTTGGGCTTTAAGATTATTCATCATAGTTAGGCTGGAAAACTATAGTTTTCATAGGAGAAATATAATGAATGGGTGCTTAAGAGGTTTAATATGAAGCATGCCAAGTTATTGAGCATGCAATTAGTAGCTCATTTTAAGTTGAGCAAGAGAGCTTGTCTTACCACCAAAAAGGAGAAAGAAAGTTTGTCCTTATTTCCATATTCCTTCTTTATTGGCTCTTTAATGTACGTCATAGTGTGTATTAGACCTGATATCACACATGTTGTTGGATTAGTGAGTTAATTTTTATTCAATCTAGGAAAGGTACAATGGGAAATAGTTATCTTTAAATATTGGCAGGACACTTTTATATTATGTTTGAGTTTTGGAAGTAGTGAGCCAATTCTAGAAGGATACATAGATGCGAACATGGCTGGTGATCTCGATAATAGAAAGCCAAACTCAAGTTATTTGCTTAAATTTATGAAAGGAGCTAGTTCTTAGCAATCTAAGTTGCAAAAGTGTATAACTTTGTCTACTGCTAAGGAAAAATATTTTGCAGCTGTGGAAGCTAGAAAGGAGATGCTTTGGTTTAATCGATTTTTCCAATAATTAGATATGAAACAAGATGAGTAAGTTGTTTTCTATTACAATTAAAGTGGATTTAACCAAAAATTTCATGCATCATTCTCACGCTAAGCACATTGATGTGAGATATTATTAGTTTCGGTTTATGGTTAAGGATTAACTAATAGAGTTAAAGAAGATTCATATAAACAAGAATGGTACTAACATATTAGCGAAGGTAGTTCAAGAGCGTAAAGCTTGGGCTTTGAATAAGCTCTTCAGGTTGACTTTTAAGTAATAAGAGGGTGGTAGAGTTCTCCTCCAAAATAGGTTGAAGGGGAGATTATTATGGATCCAACTCCATTTTATAGACGTTCATTTATCTAATTTCACTAAATTTGGATTATGGAAGTGTTAACTATCTTTATGGATCAAAAAGAATAAGTCCAAGCGGATTTAAGGTAGAAAATGAAGATTGGAAGTTGTTTTTAGAGGGCTTGCCTATGTTAATAGTTGGACACGATCGTGTGAATGATTGTGTAAGCTTTTGAACCATGTGCAAGTTGAAAAATAAGTTAGCACGATCATGTCTGCTACAAGGTTGTGTGAATGACTGTGTGTGATATAAAATCTTATCCTTTTGAAGATTTAAAGATAAGTTTGAGAGATTGAAGTTGTATAAAACAAAAACACTCAATAAAAGAAGAGTTTTATAGTCCAAATAGCATTCAGCAACCATAGTTTTATTGAAGTTTGTCTCTATGATTGGATGAGATATCAATTTGTACTCAATCTTAGAATTCTTTTAGATTGCTCAAAATCTTTATCATTTGTATCATGTTATTTGATTTAGTAGATTTTATTGTCAATTTGTCTTGTGATTTTTACCGCTATATTAGAGGGCTTTCTACGTTAAAATCATGTATTCGTTATCTTTTAGTTATCTTTATTATGTGAGTAGGTTGTTATCGGTTGAATGAAC
This sequence comes from Erythroxylum rufum, assembly GCA_027478365.1. Taxonomy (NCBI): domain Eukaryota; kingdom Viridiplantae; phylum Streptophyta; class Magnoliopsida; order Malpighiales; family Erythroxylaceae; genus Erythroxylum; species Erythroxylum rufum. The sequence goes on along the minus strand of JANIHZ010000009.1, from coordinate 12,788,939 downwards.
TTAAAGATCTTATAAGCATTATTGTTTGGAGATATAACATAGATTTGGTAAATATTACAAATATTACATATGGTGTAAAGAAGTAAAAACAACAATATCTGATATAAATCTCGTTAAAACGGAGAATATGAAAAAGTTTAATAATACGTGTAATAATTTGCGGAAGGTTCAATTTATGGATAAAGCACGATGTAGTCGATAATTGACAGGAACTCGTTCACACAAAAGGGAGTCCATATCTTTTCCATCTCATAAGCTAAAGATGGGCTTCGGAACCAAAATGGGCCCAACTGTGGCTTTACTGAAAGTCAGTCATCCTGCTGGTCTTGTCGCGAACTAGAAGTAGAAAACCCCACCTAATGAGGTCTAACCATGTAAAAATGAAAATCGAAAATGTAATCACAAGGGAGGAAGGTAGCAGGAATCACAGTAGTCCAGGAATGTCCAACCAGAATGTGCTAAGGCATTCGAGAAACGTGGAGGATTGTCCTCCAACTCAACATGAGAACTGCAAAAGGGCCAAGTGCAATTGAGCTTGGCAGTGATGGGAGCCACCTGGTGCGAATTTTTGTACACTGAAAACGGGACCTTTTATTATGAGCCTCTGGCTTTATTACAAAAATTCAGTGTTTTGACATTTTGTGTGTGTAAGTCATGAATGAATTCAAACAAGTAGCAGCATGTGATCCCCCTTGTTACCTTATGTCTTAATTATGGGACCACTTACATGTGCCCACTTGCAGATTCCCCACCCTACTTCTCCTTTTTAGTTTTACACTCAGTACATGTGCTCTCTCGCACCTTCTCAAACTCTAATTACATCAAATATTACTTCTATCCTATTCCTATGTGCTGTCTCCCAAACCCTCCCACTTCTTGTTTTGTGCAAGTAATTCAACAGTTTCATCTCTTTAAAGTAATATAACAGTCTTCTCAATAGCCCTCAACTATTATATTGATTGTGATCCACTGTTCTAAAACCTTGGTGCATGCCCTTCCAAATTTCTTTTATAAGGTTCATGTAAGAGTTGGCTGACTCTTATTGGTTTCACAAGAAGTTGAGAACAAGGAACAAAGAAGCATTGCTAAGTAATAAATGAAAATCCAAGAAAATTGCACGATGATATCAGAAGGCAAAATTCATACGTGCTATAGTCGACGCTGCTTGTGCAAACAAATTAGTGTTAGGTGAAGAGAAGAGATGAGATAATATTGGAAGTTCTCTGGACACTACTGCATAATTTCTTAAACCACAATCATCAACTGGAATTTTACATATGAATGAATGTCTATCACCTATGGCAAACACATCTGTAGTGGTATGGACTATTTATTGGGTCATTCCCCTCCACTGGAACTTGCTCAGCTCTACACTTGTACTTGCAACCTCGACATTCATTATAAGTGCAAGTCGGAGCCGTGGAACCTATCATTAATCTCCTCGAGTTTCTGGATATTTGTGCTTCACTGCTACCCTGCAGACTCCAATAGTTCACAGAGGAAGCTAATTAAGATGACATAAAATTTAAGTAACTTATTCTATTCTTGCTTTAAGTTCCAGTTCCTGAACCACACTGATACCGAGTTCCCAGATTAAGCAAGTCTCTTGTCATTCTCTTACCAGCAAAGGCGTCTCTTGTGATGAGTTGGTGACTCGATGATAAGGAACAAGTACTTGAGTTCTGGATCCTGCAATTACGGAACAATTTATAAGAATGAACTAAACTATATAAAGTAGTGTTTGATATTCAAAGCACATTCCTGGCAACCAAAGAAAATGTGGGAACTCCTAGAAATGAGTCCATGTAAAGTGAGGTATATGTATAAAAGCATTCACACAAGAGGTGAATAAATAAGCAGCCTGGCCAACCAAGCAAATGCGTCGTCCCATACAACCAAGATACAGAACTTGCAGTCTCCATACAAGCAAGGCCAAAGGAAAGTTATGGAGTACTAAGAGAAGAACTAGCTAGGGGGTTTTATAAATAACCTTGAATAAGACCAACATATGTTGCAAGGATAAAGGTGAAGAGTAACAAGTAGCATATTTTAATGCTTGCCATTGTTATCTTTAGTTGAGGACTAAAACCTTCAAAGTTGTGAAGGATAAAAAAGAGGAAACGAGACGATGAGACAGAGAAACAAGGGAGAGATTGTGGTCAATTTATGAGCTCAAGAGATAGACTGGGAAAGAATCTGCGGTGGCCCAGACCTTTAAAGTCGACAGATTGCCTGCTGTAGCCAAACAAATGGATAGTTGGACATTTGACACAGCTGCCCACTCGCATTTCCACATTCTTCGTAACTGGCCTTTGTCTATTATTGGGATATTTAGCAGGGCAAACGGGGATTTCACTTGGAGTTTGGTCTCGTATCGTTCCTTCGTATGGCTTTAGATGGGCAGAGAAGTCTTACCCACCAAAAGAAGCATCCAGGGTTTCCAGGATAGGAAACTCCGGATAAACAGAAACTGCCTGGTAGGCTTGTTACTTAATTAAGATGACCCAATTCTTCGATTCATAAATTCAAATACACACAAAAAAAATCATAATAATTGGTAGTTTGTTTATAAACACTACAATTTTCAAGGCTAAATCAGACTTGGGAAATGAGCTTTCTTTAAATTAATGTTTTTCTAATATGCCTGTCACCAAAAATTAAATAGGTTTTTTTTTTCTACCGAGGAAAGTCTTAAATAGTGTAAACTCTTTATTTAAGGGTCCATTTTATTTTATAGGAGGTCTTAAATTTGAGTCACGTAAAAAAGAGAGAAATGAGAAAATTTTCGTGTTAATGATCCTTTAGCTCCTGAGCAAAGCTTTTTGATCGGATTAATTACGGACGCTTCGTTTCTAATGACAGCGTGAGAGTTGAAGCTATTAGTGAACTCGAGGGCTGCTAGGAACCTGATGTTAAGTAAAGCTAGTGATCAATCAGTAATTTACTAATCAAGTATGTGACGACTTTTTGTGTGCAGAAGTGTACAGATTATATAGAACCTGAAAAATTTTGGGGTTCCAGATTTACCTCCTCTAAAATTTTTAGGGTGGGTTTTAACGGCTTAGAATTAATCCGACTAATCTGAGATACCTAATGTAATAAAAAAAAAGTATCAATTTGGTTTAAAAAAAAATACGGCACAAAATCCAAAGAAAAGATTACATTAGTAATACCCAAGAAGCAGGTGAAAAATTCTCAAACGGCAATGGATTTATGGATGCTTAGAGCAGTGGACCTAAGATATGGGCTGAATATGAATGAGGATCCATTGTAATAAGAAATTGAAAGAACAGGTACAGTTAGTCGTTTGAAACTCCCGCGAATACCCATCCTTGAAGAATACCAAACCTTGCCCGTGGTGCAATGTCGCCCACACCACCCCTCTTGTCTTGTCTTGCTTTCTTTCTTTCTGCTTCCCTCTTCTCTCAATGAATCCCTTATTTTCATGTCAACACAAACAATCCCTTTCCTTCTCCCCTAACCTCTCCCATTCTCAGATATTCGACTTCTCAAGCAAAGCATCCCATCTTATTCTATATATCATCACCACCATGCACGTTCCCTCTTCACCATCCCATCCTATTCCAGATTCACCAACACCTATAATCCGCTTCTTCCCTTTTATCTTTCTTTCTTTGTTTCGTATGGCGTCTCAAGAACCTGTAACGCTGTCTCAAGAGACCAAATCATTTACCTCTCAGGAGACCAAATTAGTTAGCACTCAGCAGAAAAAGACGGCCCCCGGAGAGACCCACCCATCACTTCTACCGCACAAGTACTCCAACCGGATAGTCTTGAAAACTTTATTAGAGAGAAGCGATGGAGGGGTGGGGTTGGCGGGTCAGAGAGTAGTGATTGGAGGGTGGGTGAAGTCTTCCAAGGAGGTGAAGAACGATCCTGTACCCGCACAAGGTAATGACCGACACGACCAGTCTTCGGGGCATAAAGATGTAACCTGTGTGGAGATTCTTCAATCTAGAATACCCTTGTTTAGGTCAATATATAAGATTTTGGGTGGAGGTGGTGGAGGCCATTCTAGAAATCGTCCGATTGGCGGGAAGTTGGAGGCTGTAGTAGATATGCCTCCTTCCCCTTCCACAGCTTTCCTGCGTGTTAGTGACGGTTCTTGTGCTGCAACTCTTCTGGTACTTCAATTGCATAAGACTTTTGGTTTCTCCGTGAACTGTGAAAATATACATTCTTGTCATTAACAACAGAAATAAACCAGTTTCTCCATTCTTCATTCGATTTTTCTTAACTCTCTGCATCACCTGCATCTTTGACTTTCGTGATGGTAAAGATGAGAAGTTTTTGGATTTTCCATAGAAATGGAAATTTCTATGCTATCAAAGTGATGATACACATAACAAATTTCTCAGGTTGTGGTGGACTCCTCTGTTGCTTCCCCCGGCCAACTGCTGTCTGTCGGAACAAGTCTGTTAGCGGAAGGTGTCCTAAAGCCGACGCCAGTGCATGGGAATCATGTTATTGAACTTCAAGCAGAAAAAATTCTCCACATAGGGGCAGTAGAGGATGAAAAGTATCCATTGTCAAAGAAACGGCTGCCTTTGCCAATGTTGCGAGACTTCCCTCATTTACGGCCCCGAACAACCACGGTAAGTTTTTACGTTTATCCTTGCCACATGTTCTAGTATTCCGAAACTTCTCCGAGGATCACAAATGATGCTCGCAAACTTGTTATTTTAATGAAGTCCAATCATGTAATTCAACTGCAAGTATCTGCAAGGCAATCATTCTATTTCAATTTGCTCTTGATTTAATTATATTTGGAACTTCAGTTGAACCTATTTTACTTTAGGTGGCATCTGTCATGCGAGTTCGAAATGCTCTGAGCTTTGCAACTCATTCGTTCTTCCAAAATCATGGGTTTCTCTGTTTGCAAGCGCCTGTTGTAATGAGCATTGATCATGAAGGTTACGCACAAAAATTTAAGGTTACAACTCAACTTGGCGATGCTGATAAAGAGGAAGAGACAAAATCAACTAAGGATACTGGAGAAGTCAACCTTGAAATGGTAAAGGCTGCTATAAAGGAGAAGGGCAGACTAGTTGAAGAACTCAAAAGAAGTGAAAGCAATAGGGAGGCATTGGCTGCAGCTGTTAAGGATTTGCTAAAGACAAACCAGTTAGCGACAGAATTAGAAATGCAAGAAAAACTTAAATCAGAAACTCCACCAAAGCCTGATAAAGTCGATCTTTTTAAAGACTTTTTAACCTCTCAAACTAATCAAACAGCTTCAGGTCTACTCTTTCTGGAGAGTTATGCATGCGCTCTAGGAAATGTTTACTCCTTCGGACCCAAATTTCAAGATGATAGGATTGTAACTTCAAAAAACGTAGCAGAGATATGGATGGTTGAGGCTCAAATTGCCTTTTCACAGTTAGAGGTACGACAACGAATCATTTCACTGCAATACTTTAGGAATGTGCATAGTTTATTCTGTTTTGTGTTTCTGGGTTTCCAGGATGCCATGAACTGCGCAAATGATTACATCAAGTTCCTCTGTAAGTGGGTTTTGGATAATTGTTCAGAAGACATGAAATTTATCACGAAAAGGATTGACAATAGTAGCATCCATCGTCTCCAACTGATGACAACTACTTCATGGGAAAAGATTTCCTACAGGGAAGCAATTGATATCTTGAAAAAGGTAAATGTATACCCCTCCTTATAACTCGGAAACATGTCTATGGAGTTATATTCAAAGTACATCCTTGGATTTTTACAATCAGGTAACTACCAAGACATTTGAAACGAAACTTGAATGGGGGGTTGCTCTAACAGCTGAACATTTAAGGTATTGCGTGGATGATTATCGGAATTAGTGGTCACATGTAAAATGCAGAAATCTAACTACAATATTTGATGGAATGACAGTTATTTGGCTGACGAGGTCTATAAGAGTCCGGTCGTTGTGTACAATTATCCAAAAGAAGTTAAGCCATTTCATGTCCGGCTAAATGATGGAGTATCAGTTGCTGCATTTGATCTGGTTGTACCAAAGGTAAGCTCAAAATTTTGCTGAAAAGGAGCATGACCCCCTCTAAATAGGTCATCTTATCTTGCTTTATAGTCCTTTAGAAATGGTAGTTCCATTATAGCAGTTGAATGCATTTGTTTGCAGGTGGGCGTATTAATCTCTGGTAGCCAAAGTGAGGAACGCATTGATACGTTGAACACAAGGTGATGCTTAACTTACATGCATTAGTTACTAAAACCGCTATTTTTATTGAATTACGAATAATTATTAGAGAAAGAGGTGTTATACACCAGCAGATCAATGTCCACATCAAATGAATAAATAGGCAAGACTAGGAATCTTTTGAGTTAGTAGTTCCCGTGGCCATTGCCATGCTGAGTATTTTCTGAGTTTTCTTCTATTAGATCGAAAGTATACAATTGTACGTGACTTCTGTACATTTATAACACCTCTCATCTACTAACTTCCATCTAACTGACTTAACTAACTTTTCTAGATTTCTTCTCAACTGCCTTTACGTCGTTGCATGGCTCGCATGTAGGCTGAAGTTTCCCTCTTTACGTCTGTATTTCTGAGACATTGCTACTACAATCTCCTCCTTGAATCAGAAATTCAGCTTCTAAATTCCCACCAAACTTCTCAACTGTTCGAATTGTGAAACATGAAATCCTTTGGTAAACAAATCAGCCACCTGCTCTTCTGTTCTTATATACTCCAGCTTCACTTCTCCATCTTTCTATACATCTCTCAGATAGTAGTATCTAAGCTTAAAGTGCTTAGTCCTACCATGAAACACCGGATTCACTGAGATAGCAATTGCTGCTTGATTATCAACATACATCACCGTAGGATCTTGTGCAATCACTTGCAAATTTGACAACAGCTTTCTAATCCAGATCGCCTGTTTTGTAGCTGAAGTAGCTGCAACTAGCTCAGCTTTAGCAGTCGATAACGCTACCACTTCTTGCTTCTTGGAACTCCATGAAAAACAAGCTGATCCGAGAGTGAAACAAAATCCTATAGTGCTCTTCATGTCCTCCGAAGAACCTCCCCAATCACTATCCACATAACATTTCAAATTGCATGTTCCAGTCTTCTTATAACACAGTCCATAATCTAAGGTACCTTTTAGATACTGCAAGACTCTTTTAACAGTAATTAGATGCAGCTTTCCTGGATTGCTTATGAATATGGAAAGTACACTCACAATAAATTGAACATCTGGTCTGGTAGCTGTGATGTACATGAGGCATCCAATCGTGCTTCTATACCTTCTGCTATCAACCTCTTCATGCTCACCATTCTGCAACAGACTCTGTTTTGGACACATTGGAGTTTAGACGGTTTTACATTGATCCATCTGAAACCTCTTAAGCACACTTACAAAGATCTGCCCTCTTCTTTGATTCAACTCCATACCTAGAAAATACTTCATTAAACCAAGATCAGTCATTTCGAATGTATTCTTAAACTGAAGTTTCAAGCTGTTGATTTAAACACTTGAGCTTCCAGTTAAGAGTAAATCATCTACATAGACAGATACCACAGCTACATGGCCACCTTCAACTCTTACATTGAGTGTTGGTTCATTGTTGCTCCTCTGAAAACAGATTTGCAACAAAAAGTTGTCCATCTTCGAATACCAACATCTTGGTGCTTACTTTAACCCGTATAAAGCTCTATTCAACTTGTATACTTTCTCTTCTTCTCCCCTGAAGATGAAGCCTTCTGGCTGTTCCACGAAGATCTCTTCATGTAACTCTCCATTCAAAAATGTGGATTTGACATCCATTTGATGCACCTCCCATTCCTTCTCTGCAGCTATAGCCAAGATCAGTCTTATAGTCTCTAATCTTGCAACAGGTGTGAAAGTCTCATTGAAATCCACCCTTTCTATCTGTGCATATCCCTTCAAACTAATCTTGCTTTATATCTACTGATAAAGCCATCCGGATTCATTTTGAGCTTGAACACCCTTCTAAGATCAATTACCTTTCCATTGGTTGGTCTATCAACAAGTGTCCAGGTCTTGTTTATGTGTATCATGTCCAACTCCTCCTGCATTACACATTTCCATTTTGCATTCTTCAAGGCCTTTTGCACATGAGTTGGTTCACATATAGCTGCATTGCTTCTTTCATAGATATCTTCCAAGCTTCTTGTTCCTCTCACAAAAACAAGATCATCATCTTCTTCTTGATTCTGATCAGCAGCTTCATCTTCAGAAATTTCATCATCAAATATAGAAGGATCAGTGATATTCGTACCTGTATAATATTTGACATGTTGCTGACCATCTTTTGCTATTAATTCTTGTTCTAACCTCTGCCAATTCCATTGTTTATCTTCAAGAAAATGGACATCCCTACTCACCTTAACTTTGTTCTGATCAGGGAAATAGAGTCTGTATCCTTTTGTAACATTTGAGTATCCCACGAAGATAGCAGGTTCACTCTTGTTGTCCAACTTTCCTCTTCTGAATTGTACTTGAGAATAGCATAAGCTTCCTAAGATCTTAAGATTCTTGAGCTTAGGCTTCATCCCACACCACATCTCATATGGTATCTTTCCATCCAGAACTCTGGTGTATAGCCTATTTAGGAGAAAACAGGTTGTGTGTGCAGCTTCTGCCCAAAACTTCTTGGGAAGTCCCTTCTCCTCCATCATGCATCTCACCATTTCCATAACTGTTCGACTTCTTCTTTCCACCACCCCATTTTGTTGTAGGGTGTAAGATGTAGTTAATTGATGGTTGATCCCATCCTTTTTGCACAACCTTTCGAATCTTTCTGAGGTAAACTCTCCTCCATTGTCAGTTCTTACCGATTTGATTTTCTTGTTGCACTGATTTTCTACTAGGTTCTTAAAATCTTTGAAAATGTCAGCTACTTCTTCCTTGCTTTAAAGAGAATAAAGCCAAGAGTATCTAGAGTAATCATCAATCATTAATAGAAAATACCTTTTGCCACTCAAGGAAACTTCAGCCATTGGTCCACACACGTCCATGTGAATTAATTGTAGTGTTTCAGTAGCTCTCCATGATGATCTAGGAAATGGGTGACGAGCTTGCTTTCCTTTAAAGCATGTTGTACACCAAGATCCATCACCAAGCTCTGCAGGAAGATCATCAGCCAGCTTCTTTTTCACCATTTCTTCAAGACCTCTTGTATGGAAATGCCCCAACCTTTTATGCCAAAGATCTATCACTTGAACATTACTGACCATGGCAATTTGTTGAACATCTTCCATTCTCAGAGAAAAGCATTTATTTTTCACTTTAACTCTAAGAATCTCCTTTCCAGTTGGATCAACAATTCTACACTCATCATTTTTCAAAGAACACCTTGAACCCCCTTTCAATAAGTTGTGCTACAATGAGGAGATTATGGTGGATCTTAGGCACAAAAGTGCATCTGTGATTGTGCTAAGACCCTCCTTGGTACAAATCTCAACAACTCCTTTCCCTTCCCCCTTCCACTGAAATGCACTACCCATCACCAAACTTGACATTTGTATGGAAAGATCTATCCAGCTGCGTAAACATACTAAGATTGGAAGACATGTGACTTGTACAGCCACTGTCTATAATCCATTCGATTAAAGGTGACTCCACCAGATCACAGGTAACTACAAAAAGTTGCTCCTCTTCTTCAACAACTTGAGCTTCAACAGTAGAGTGTCCAATCTGTTGTTTACAAATTGCTTCCATATGACCCTTCTGATTGCATTTTATGCACACAACATCAGGGCTCTTCTAACATCTGTAAGCCAAATAATTTGACTTACCACAATGAGGGCATGGGTTGTACTTGGCATTTTTATCACCAGATTGTGACTTGGATTGACCCTTTTATTGGTTCTGATTTTTCTGAGCCTTAGAACCTCCTTTCGACCACTTCTTCTTGGATTTTTCTTGATCTACATTCTTTGTGGATGCCTTATAAGCACCCTCTGAAGTGTCGTCCTTCCTCATCAAATGCCTCTGCTCTTGTGCTTACAAAGCACTTACAACTTCAGCAAGTTTAATACTAGACATATCTTTGAATTCTCCAGAGAAGCAATAGTTGCTTCATACTTCTCTAGAACAGAGATCAGTAACTTCTGGACGATTCTTTCATCCCTAAATTCAACATCAAGAAGTCTGATTTGATCAGCTAACTGACACAACTTCTCCGCATAAACCTTGATGGACTCACCTTCTTTCATCTGGAGTCTATCAAATTCCCTCATGAAATTGAGCACTTTCATATGCTTAACTTTTTCATCTCCTTGGTACTCTTCCTTCAAGAAGTCCTAGATTTTCTTTACTGAATTCATCTTCACAATCCTTGTAAAAATGGAAGGAGCCAACGCTTGATACAAACAAGATCGGGCTCAAGCTTTCTTGGTGATCCTCTCCCTCAACCACCTTAGCTGAGGTATAGTCGCATCCTCTGCAGGCACTTCTACGGTGTAATCATCTTCAACGGGCTCCCACAAATCCTGTCCTTGCATAGACACTTCCATTTTGATTACCTAGACTGCGTATCCTTCACCATTAAACATTGGAGGCTGTAAGCCTTGAGCTAAGTTCTCAGCCATCTCTGATGAACCTCTCTAAATCACAGCTTTCCAAGAATAATCACCAATGTCAGATCTTCAAGAAAGCTCCTCACACAATTACACGCTCACAGGTCCCTCAAGAAAGTAAAGCTCTTATACCAATTTGAATTCGCTATCTATCTACCATACGAATAACTAAAGACTGTAAACAGAATCTTTGAAGAAAGAAAGAAAGAAAGAAAGAAAGCTAGAGAGAGAGAGAGAGAAATATCAAAATAGGGGCAAACAAAGTATATCAAAGACTCAGCGATTCACTGAGATTTCTTCTATTAAATTGAATGTATACAACGTATGTGACTTTTGTACATTTATAACATTTCACTTCTACTAACTATCATCTAACTGACTTAACTAACTCTTCTAGATTCCTTCCTAACTGACTCTTTACGTCGTTGCATGGCTCACATGTAAGCTGAAGACATCTTCTTTACGTCTGCATTTCTGAGACACTCCTTCTACAGTTTCTTGTGCTCAGCTTTGTCATTAACAACCAGTGCTAGTTAAGCACTCTACTTGTAACCATTGTCACTAAAGTCAATACAAGCTATGGGAGGCTTGGTTGGATTCCTAATAACTTGAACGGAGGCCATCTAAACTACTTCTACTAGTTATTGGTCATACTTAGCCTAATCAACATCTTTGTGCATCTTTAAATTTCTAGGTGGTATACCTACAAAAAGGCCATATGACATGATCATTGACATCAAAGATTGGGATTAAACTACTACTGAGAGTACGAACAGTAGGGTGGAGGATGAAAGGACAAAAGCTTCTAGGGTTTTTAGATTAGATTGTATGAAATTTTTAAAAATTATATATTATTAATAATTTATTAATTAAATGATTTCATAGATGATAGAAATATCATACGTGACAACTATGTGACAAAAAAATTAATCTAAGGCAAGCCACGTCATCAAGGTTAATAGAGAATTTATCATCAGATTATTTTTGTTACAATTTAAAAATTAGAGTATCTAAGCGTCATTTTTTTAAAGTTTAAACTAGTATTGTAAAATTGACCCAATTTTAGGAATTTTTAAATAATTTAACTTTTAGTATTGTTAGATAATAAATAATAAAAATTATAAAAATAAATTATAAAGAAAATAAAATTTTGATCATCTTATTTATTATATAATCATATAAAAACTTTAACAAAAAAAC
>JANIHZ010000009.1:12464677-12486052 GCA_027478365.1 Erythroxylum rufum | reverse complement strand
ATATTAATGATTAATTAATACTACTGTTTAACACTTAAAATTATGTTGTGTGTGTTTTTTTTGTGTTTTTTCAACAATACGTTGTAAACATTCAAAACAAATCTCCAATAAAACAAGTCTTAATTATGATAGATTATAAAAATGTTAGTTTAACAAATTTGAAAAATGTGAACCTTTTGGTGACGATTTTAGCAAATGGTCACCAAATGTATTGCAAATTATTATAGAACCTTTAGTGACGATTTTCAAAATTTGTTACTGAATGTGGACTATTTGGTGGCAACTTTCAAAATTAGTCACCAAATGTTAATTCTTTGGTGACGCTTTCAAATATCATCACCAAATGGTTACTTTTAGCAATAATGTCAAAAACGTAGCAAAAACACGTAGCCAAATATTTACAAACTTTTAGTGGCAATTTTTGAAAATCGTCACTAAACGTTTTTTTAGTGACGATTTTACATAATCGTCACCAATTGTGAACCGTTTGATGACGATTTCAGAAATTGGTTCCTAAATATATGACGATTTTTGAAAAGCGTCATGAAAAATTCATCTGACAACGAATGTCTAAAATCGTTACACAATGTGGACCATTTTGTGACGATTTTTAGGAATCGTCACTAAATGTTTACTACTTGGGGATGATTTGTCATTCGTCACCAAATGTTGATACTTTTGTAACGCTTTTATAATTAATTGCTAAAGGTTTAGTTTTAATGACAATTTTAAAAATCGTCACAATATGGTCACTTATAGCGACAATTTTTGAAACATTGCAAAGAAAATAATGTAATTAAATGTCTACTTTATTATAGTGACGCCCTTTGAACCATTCTCAAAGGCTTTGATAAAATATGAATAATAAAATAGAGTACAAGGATGATTTAGTATAAATAATAAATGAATGTATAATAATTTTGTCATTTGTTAAGTACAGTTCAATGTTATTTTTTAGTATAATTTTTAGTTTTTATTTTTATTTATATTTTAAATAAAAACAAAATTATGTTGATCCTTGAGGTGTAGTTATATTTTTATTATTGAAAATAATACATAATAGATAAAATTGTATTAGTAATTAAATAAATAAATAATATTAAATTAAATTATTAAGAATTAGATAGTATGTATTTGTCGATAATAATTTGTATTATAAAATGTAGAAAAAGAAAATAAAAAAATCTGGAAGAAATCAAAACTAAAGCCTGAGACGCATAGAATTTTTAAAAATTTTAAAATAAAAACAAATTTATTTCATTCCAATCCAATCATGAAATGCAGCTAAAACTCACGTTGCACAGACAACGGGGTGGGCAATTTGCAGGACGGTCACATCATACCCTTGACTTAAGGCTTCATAATCTAATATATATTCCTTTTCAGATCTCAGGCAAATCAGTGTGACTTGTCAGCAGAATAATTTATATTTTAGTGGCTTTTGCAATCATATCAAATATTATCGACATTATTCATAAAAGTCACAAAAACAATTATTTCTAACGCTGATCCATAGAGAGATTCTAATAGACGGAACCTCCGTTTGCGGGGATTTAAGATTTACTTGAGGTGAATTTAGGGGTATGAGGAGTCGGTGAGGAATTTTTTTGTTATTGTTTAAATGAAGACACAGATTTGAGCTGTCCTTGTGAATGTAGTTATTTAAAATTTAAAGTTAGAGTTTTGCCTCTTGCAACAGACCCACTTGATTCAAGTGAGAATTAATCTAGATGCGGATAACTTAAAAGTATCTTTTTATAATTGAAACCTTCCTAAAATATATCGCGGGAAAAGAAAAAGAAAGATTTACTTAAGGTGGAATTATCGAAAACAATTAATTATTATTAAACTTTAACTATTTTATAATTTATGTATCTTTTATCTAAATTCTCTAATAAATAATTTTATTAAAAAATTGGTGAAACGTTTACTTTAATAATGATATATAACTAATAGATGCATTAACTTTATTTTAATTTTTCTATTCAAAAATTTATTTACTACTAAAAATAAAAAATTCAAAGTTTTTATAAGCATCGTAACTATATAATATTTAATGATAAAAATTAATCAGTCGGGTCGGGTCGGTCGTGCCGGGCCCGAGCCCAATCAAAATATCCTATGGGCTGGTCGGTCCATCCTTTAAAGATCAGTCTCATACCCAATGGCTATGCTAAACCCAGGCCCGATCCATATTCCCCTTAGCCCATCCGCATGTGAGAGACTCTCATGCACACGTAAAGACTTAAACCTAGTTGTTGTTCTATATATAAGGTATAATTATACCGTAACGGAGGTACGCAATCATAACCTAGTTTTCTCTGCATTCAGCAGCCTCACCTTCACCAAAAGACTAACTTGAGCGTCGGAGGGGCTACTCGGGACACAACCCCCGACGTGCCTTACTTGTTTTGCAGGGATCTCTACGTCGAAGACACTACAGAGAACAACCAACTCATGGATCCAAACGGCAACGTTCAGTTCCGTCAGAATCAGGCAGAACCAAAGCAGATTATGGCTAGTGTATGGCGCCCAGTTAAAGGATTATTGATCAAAGACCTTATTTTCCAGTTTTTTCATCACCTTGATGTGGAAAGAGTGCTTAGGGATGGCCCATGGAATTATCAACAACTCCCACTTTTGCTAAAACGCCTACAGCCTAATGAAAATCCTCGCCAAGTTGAGCTGGTACGATTAGCGTTATGGGTTCAAATTCATAACATCCCAAACGGATTCATGTCGGAACGCCTCGCGGTGGATGCTAGAAACTATATTGGAGAATACATGGAATCGGACCCACAGAATTTTTGGACAATATGGCGAGACTTTATGAGAATTCGGGTGACGAAATACCTTTTGTTACTTATGCGGCATTGTTGACCACATGGATCGTTTTTGCCATCTTCTGTATGAACACCCACAAATCCCTCGTGAGAAGTTCGCTTATGGCCCATGGTTGAAAGCAGAATCGAGGAGAGTTAACCAGGTTGGCGCTAAATGGTTAAGGTCGGAAAATGATATTCCGTCGGAATCCAAAGTTAATCACACAAATGATCCGACGACATCTGACCCCATTCCGATGGGATCTGATGTCAGAGGAAAGTCAACGAGTAAAGCCGAAAATCAGGGGCTGCAAATCACATCTACCAATCATATCAGTAGTGGATCACGGACCCAGGAGTTACAGATTCAGGCAGTAAATGCGATAACGGCATATCCCGATACTGTTGCATCCTCTCCATATCCAGCAGAAGATACACTAGTGGTTGGGGATTTTAAGCGCAGACATCTCCAGGAAGATTTAGCGCCTACCAATGTTGACATGGATGAAGAAAATATCCCAAGTACTGCAGAGGCTGGGCCCAAAAACATGAACTCGGTGGGCTTTGTTTCTGAAGCCCACCACGATATATGAGTACCTTAAGTTGGAACTGCCGGGGGCTTGGGAATCCCCGAACAGTCCGAGCATTGTAGGACATTGTGTCTGAGAAGAGGCCCAATTTTATTTTTCTTATGGAGATAAAACTTAACAGAGACAGACTTGCACCAATAAAAACGAAGCTGGGTTTTGCAGGTATGTTCACGGTGGACCCCATTGGAACTAAAGGTGGTCTGGTTTTATTATAGAGGGATAAGGGTATGGCCCAGTTACTAAGTTACTCTCACCATCATATTGACGTCATGGTTTCTATTAAAGGAGTTACACGTTGGCGTTTGACTGGCTTCTATGGTTTTCCAGAAAGGCATCATCAGAAGTTGGGCTGGGATCTGCTTAGGCACCTCAAACCAAAGTCGACGCTGCCATGGTGCGTTATTGGAGACTTCAATGATATTATGTTCTTATTTGAGAAACAGGGCAACCATACACACCCTCGAGCGCTGATGGAGGGTTTCCGGCAGGTGTTAACGAAATGTCGGCTATATGATTTGGGGGCGGAGGGCTATTGGTTCACTCGGGAAAATCGACGGAATGGGTCTGAAATGGTGAGAGAAAGGTTGGATAGGGCGGTAGGAACGATCTCGTGGTCCTCTTCATTCTCAAAGGCAAGAATTTCTATCTTCCAAACGGACTCTTCAGATCACTTACCAATTTTTTTATCACTGGGCATCCAACTAAAAATTTTTGTGCAACGTCGCTTTCGATTTGAGAACGCCTGGACTTTGGAAGATACATGCCGCCGAAGAATAAGTCAGATATGGTCGAAAGCTATATTGTGCCCTATACAGGACAAACTTCACCAGTGCGCTAAAGAATTACAAATTTGGGCAAAATCGCAAGGTATGCAGTTCCACAACCAGCTTAAGACGATTAAACAGCAGATGGAAAGCTTACGTCGTCATTCAATAATTCATATGGAGACGTTAAGAGACTTGGAAGCACAATACAGAGACACCCTCCTACAACATGAAATGTATTGGAAACAGAGGTCTAAAAAGCACAGGTTAGCAGAAGGAGATGCTAATACAAAAATTTTTCATCTCATGGCCTCCCACAAACATTGGAAGAACTTTATCTCTAAACTCAAAAACAATGATGGAGAATGGATTGATTGGGATCAAGGACTTCCAACCATGTTACTGGACTACTTCCAAAAACTTTTCACTTCTGCATGTGGTGATATAAACCCGATTTTACATAATGTGGATCGAAAGGTCAGCCAACAACAAAACAATTTTTTAATGGCTCCATATACGAAAGGGGAGGTGAGACAGGCGTTGTTCGCCATGCATCCTGACAAGTCGCCAGGGCTAGATAGATTCAATCCAGGTTTTTTTTCAGATGTATTGGGACATAGTGGGGAATGACATTAGCCAAGCTTGTCTCGTAGTGTTGAATGGAGATAATCCCATGCCAGGAGTGAATAGAACCAACATCATCTTGATCCCAAAGAAGCAGTCTCCAGAAGTGATAGCTAACTTACGACCGATCTCTTTGAGTAACGTCACTGATCGTATTGTTTGCAAAGTACTCGCCAATCGCTTAAAACAGGTTTTACCCCAGATTATTTCTGACACGCAAAGTGCATTTGTGCCTTATCGATTAATTATCGATAATGTTATTGTGGCTTATGAACTGTTTCATTGGATTAAGCGGAAAACTTAAGGAAAAATGGGTTTTCTTGCACTCAAAACTGACATGAGTAAAGCGTATGATCGTGTAGAGTGGGAGTACTTGCGACAGATTCAGTTGAAACTGGGATTTCATGCAGTTTGGGTCTCGAAGATTATGAAAATAGTTACTTCGGTATCCTATTTTTTTGTTCGGGGTACTGACGAGTTCGGACCTTTGACCCCTAATCGTGGATTGCGACAAGGAGACCCACTGTCTCCTTATCTGTTCATCTTATGTGCGGAAGGTTTATCGGCGAGTATACATAAATCGTAGGCTCAAGGTCTACTTCATGGGCCGGTAGTAGCAAGAGGGTCAAATCCAGTGTCCCATCTATTTTTTGCCGATGATGCTATATTCTTTACTAGAGCTTCAGTGGAGGAGGCGACAATTTTAAAAACTATCCTGCAACAGTATGAGCAAGCGTCTGGCCAACAAATAAATCTTCTTAAATCAGGTATATCCTTTACTCCTAATGCTCTTCCTACAGTGAGGACTTTGATATGCCAAACGTTGGGGGTGGAGGAGATTGCAGGACACACTAATTATTTAGGAATGCCATCGGTTATTGGAAGGGGTAAGCGTAAGGTTTTTCATTATGTGATAGAGAAACTTACTAAACGATTACAAGGATGGAAAGCGAAGGTGTTATCTAAAGCGGGAAAGGATATATTGCTGAGGGACGTGGCACAGGCTATGCCGAATTATCTTATGTCACTTTTTCTTTTACCATTGGATACATGCAAAGAGTTGGAGACTTTGATGAATGGGTTTTTCTGGCATAATGGAGGAAGCGACAACAAAGGCTTACGGTGGTTACGATGGAAAAAACTGGCCATATCAAAAATTTATGGAGGTTTGGGATATAGAGATTTGAGGTAGTTTAATCTTGCTCTTCTGGTCAAACAAGGATGGCGGATTCTCAAACAACCGCATTCGATTGCGGCGTAAATTCTCAAAGCTAGGTATTTTCCCAACACGGATTTCTTTTCAGCAGAGTTGGGGCACAATCCAAGCCAAATATGGAGAACTATACATCAGTCTAAATCACTCCTGCTTCAGGGTTGTCGACAACGGGTGGGGGATGGAAAAGATATACATATTTGGCGAGACCCATGGCTAATGGATGAGGGGAATCCATTTGTAGAATCTGAGCATAAGGAGCAAGTGGAATATGTGGCTGAGTTGATTAGGGACCATTGCTGGAAGGAGAATGAAATTAGACATATTTTCAACCCAAGAGACGCACTGCTAATTTTACAGATTCTACTTAGTTTCTCAAAACGCCAGGATGAGTGGATGTGGACTCTTAACGACCAGGGTGAGTATAGAGTCAAAGAAGGCTATTAGCTGGGGATGGAAGGAGCTAATCTGGAGTTCAGAGAAACAGGTTTCCTTTGGGAGAAGATTTGGCAGCTGCATATACCAGGTAAAATCAAATTTTTTGTTTGGCGGTTGATAAGAAAGACACTTCCATGTAGAGCCATGCTAAAACAATGACATATAGACATACTTGATATTTGTCCTATATGCAATAAAGGCACAGAGAGTGACCACCATCTTTTCTTGCACTGTGAGTTTGCTGCATCTGTTTGGTGTCTCTACTCTGTGCTTTGGAACTTGGCTTCTGATACAATGGCGCAACCTTGGCTGGCTTCTATTATGATGAACTCTACGAAGACACAGCAGGAGGAGGTTTGCATGCTTTTGTGGAGCATCTGGACCCACCGTAATGAAGTTGTATGGAGAAAGCAAATTCAGACCCCATTTACTGTTTTCCGCAGAGCCACTACAACTTTGTTGGAGTGGAAAACTGCTCAAAATAGGAACCAAACTACAACAACTCAGATTCCACATCATCCATCCAAATCGGAGGCCCCACCACCGAATCATTTTAAGTGTAATGTGGATGTGGCGCTTTTACCTTCGGGTGTCTATGGTTTAGGTATGGTGATTAGGGACTGCCAAGGATTCAATTGTGGAGGCAAGCTAATGATTTTACCGGGTTGGAGGGATCCTCAAATTGGTGAAGCTTTATACTTTCGCGAAGCACTTAGCTGGATTAAGAACCTCCCCTTTAGCCCCATTTGTGTGGAAACGGATTGTCAAATACTTATACATTTTTTGACATCCGCACAAATTTTCCCCTCTTACTTTTCGTTGATTATTGAGGATTGTAAAGCTTTAATTAATGAGCATCGTTTTATTTCCACTGCTTTTATTAAAAGACCAGCGAATCAGGTCACTCATACGATAGCTAGAGCGGCCAATTCTATGTCTGGTTTTGAATGGGGGGTATGCCCGCCTACTTTTCTATATGACGTTTTAACTTTTGATATGAATAATATGCGCTGAGCGCATCTGAAAATGTTTTCAAAAAATTTTGATAAATTCACTTGGGCTTATCTTTCTTTCCTTTTAGGAATGTCTTTTTTGGAATAATATTTCACTTGATTTATGAATCGCTAGCATAATAAATCAAATTATACATCTTCAAGCCAAGCCAAGCCAAGTTGGAGAAAAACCAAACATGTAATGTTGTAGTAATACATTTCATTTCATTAATGTCTTATTGTTTGGGAAACCAAAGATTTCGCTGTCTTAATGGGAGAGGAGAAGAGTAATTATTGAGACTCTTACTCTTCTCGTAGTCTAGAGGAAGCTAATGAATGGTCTAGACTAACTTTAAATAAAAGAAGGACAACAAGATTGATTAACAATCTGTGAATCTCCCACTAATTAGTAATTACTTATTTGCATCTCAAAATTAAATTAATGATTCCCAACAAAATGATAACTGCCAGCCCAGCCCTGAGCTTAGTTTAGTTGGCTATTTCCCCAGAAACCCACGTCCAGGAAATCGCTGGATTTGTTGTTGGCCACGTGGGAAATTTAGACAGACCCCAGAAACCGACGTCCGGGAAGGCCAAATTTTGACCTGACTTGTTCTCCCAAGAATCCCTATTCTTTCGCTGCCTTTTGCCTTTGTAATTTCGCCTCTCGTACCCATCCCATCCCATCCCATTTTTTCTTTTCACCTTCCCTTCTTTCCTTTTCAAGTTTCTTTATAGCTAAGGGATGTTTTGAAACTTCATTTCTTGATTGATGCTTATCTGCTTATGAAATCAGACCAACGTTTTCTTTTAACTTGGTGGGTTTCTGCGTGTCTTTGCTTCTTTCTGATTCCGGATTCTTATGCTGGCTTGTTGTTCTCTCTGTAATGCCCTGCACCCAAATCAGTTCAAGTTTTGTCTTTTTCTTGGTTTTCAGTTCTTGAAGTAGGCTTATTTTCAGTTGGTTGTCAAAATTCAATAGTCAACCTACGATTCTGAGCTCACTCTACCCACCATGCCTCTTAACTCTTTTCATTCTTGGACTCTGGTTGATCTTCTAGGGGCCTTTTTCAACCTTGCTATTGCCTATTTTCTTCTATGTGGATCGACTTGTGTTTTTTTCCTTTCCAATTTCTGTAATGTTTTCGGTCTTTATCTGCCATGTCCCTGTTGTGGAGTTTTTGGGATTCAAAACAGTCACTTATGCTTTCACAAGCTGCTGGTTGATTGGCCAACAAAACTCATCATTCATGTTCTGGATTTGGTGACTAGTAGGACCCCTTTTTATCTAATTAGGGTTAAGGATCAACCCTGCAGTAGTAGTGAGGTTGAAGTTAGAAGTGAAAAATGTGACATTAGGGGGTTGGAAGGAGAAGCTTGTTCTAGTGCACTTCCAAGCATCAAGTTTCAAAGTTTTGGTGATAGACAAGGCGGGTTTGATGCAAAGGGGAAGCAAATTACCAACCAGAAGTATGCCACACGCAGGCGGAGGCGCAGGAGAGCCGTTCTTGTACGCGGAAAATCATTGTCTGCTTTCCCTATCAGTGGCATACAGTCAGTAGGTATTGGAGTTTTCCAGCCACCTGTTGATGGTAATGAAGGGGGAACCGAAATCCATGAAATTCTGGATCCTGTTAGTGGAGTAGAAAATGGTATCCTTGATGAGTGAATTACAGCCCGCACTATTATTTCTTTTGTCATGCATATGTTATGTTGAATTAGTTGTTAGGATCATATATGGCTTTTTGCATTAGATTCTTAGGTACATATAAGAATATGAACAATATTTTGTCCTACTCTTAGAAACCTTCTGATTAAACTGAAAATTCATGAGCAGGCTAATTATGAATAGGATTAACATACAAACTCTGGATTGAATCTTTTCTTCTTTTTTGAAAAAATGGAGTATTTCAGCTTTATCAAATGTTGTACCAAACAATTCTAACTTGGGTTTTGTCATTAGATGATGGAAATGTTGTGGATTGTGCTAGTATTGGTGAAAGCAGAAATTCTTTTGGGATAAGTGGATTATGTTTCAAGAGTAAAGGCATAGATGTATCTTCTTTTCACAATTCGGCATCTACTGCTGAAGACAGGCCGTCTGATGATGAGAATGAGGCCAATATAATCAGAATGTTGGAAAAAGAAATTGAGAAAGAAAAAGCTGCCCATGCTGCTCTAAATCAAGAGTTGGATAGAGAGAGGGCTGCTGCTGCAACTGCTGCAGATGAGGCAATGGCTATGATATTGAGGTTGCAAGAAGAGAAGTCATCAATAGCAATGGAAGTGAGGCAGTATGAGAGAATGATAGAAGAAAAGTTTGCTTATGATGAAGAAGAGATGAACATTCTCAAAGAAATCCTTGTTAGAAGGGAGAAGGAGATTCATTTTCTAGAGAAGGAAATTGAAGCTTATAGGGAAGTTAATATTCTGGGAAATGAACTACTGGATGAGGAACTGAATTCTAAGATGAATGGTAATGGCCAAATTCCTATCGCAATTGCTTCTCTTGATAGCCCAGCAGTGATGTCAACTCACGTTGAGACTCTGAGTGATAAATTTAATACGAGTTGGTCACCAAAGGATGAAAAAAGTGATCGTGTTCTTCAATCTGGGAGATATATGTCATCATCTAACACTTCAAAAACATCATTAGAGAAAAAGGTGGAATCAGCTGAAAAACAAAAGGCACAAGGGGATGTTAGCATCCAGTCTCAGGAAATGAAGGTAGCTCAAACTTCTTTTTGCATGAGAGAACTGAAGAGAGATTCGGAGCACTGGGATCAAACTTCGACTGATATGCACAGTTCCACATTTGACTCAGATCCCACTGTCTATGATATCCATGTAGTTGATGATAAGAGTACAACCAAGAAGGAAGATGTTACGAAAGGAAGTAGGCCATTAGCTGGTGCTGCTTCAGATGCTGAATTCTCGAGCAACAAGTTAGTGAGTGAATACCCAGGTACAAGAATGATAGGAACTGTGCATAATGAGCATAGAAGAAAATTACACGTGACTAGCCAGTTACTGGCGTTGGATAGTTCAAGGTGCAAAAGTTTGGGCCTTGACTCACAGGGAAATTCTTTCCCTACAGGGTATGAGGAGAGGTTTAAAATTGATAATGAAGTTGAATGGCTTAGAAAACGGCTTCAACTAGTGCAGGAGGAAAAAGAGAAATTGAGCATCGATGGAGAGCACAAGGAACGAGTTTATGCTCAATTGAAACTTGTGGAGGAGTTGGTGAACCAGCTTGGAGAGATTCAGCAACTGAGACAGTCTGCTGGGCGTGCTTCTTCACTCCCACCATCTTCTGAGGTACTAACTACACTACAAACTATTCAGGTTTCTCCAGACTTGGACCTCCAAATTGCAATTAAAATATTTACAACTATTGTTATTACTGCTTGATGTTACAAGTAATTGCTTCTTAATCCAAATTCTAATATAAGTTACTGGAGATAAATAGTAATAAGTTGAAGATTTATTTTCCATCTAATCCCCACTCTTCTATGGATCATTCTAATTCAGATCATAGTAATGGGCAAACTAAACTACGTTTTTGAACAAGTGATGATATTAAAGTTGTCCGTTTCAGGTGAATGTGAAGAAGAAAAGGCGCTGCCAAAGCGTGCCACGGGAAGCCTGTTAAGTTGTAATAATAACAAGGAGTGGTCCTCTCCTTGTTGCATGTTAGTGATAGTTTTCACAGAAATGTATATAAATATGTGTGTTAAATTGCAGTTATTTAAATAAGCAATCTAGGTTCTCTCTTTTTGAGGTTGAGGATGATGTGGATGTTGTAGGTTCTGACGGACCTGGGCGAGTCAAGTAAAAAATGTTCGACCTCGACGTTGAAGTCATTTATTTGAAATAGTTAAAAAATTGGTGAATTCATATTGTTAGTATTGTTTTGACAACCATATTAGTAAAAATATATCTATGATTAATTAACCTTCAAATATAAAAAGGATTTGAATGTAATGTTAATTTATGGAGGAATTGAGCTGTTTCTGTATTAATTATAAATTGAAGGAGAGTTGGATTCACTTGAAAAAGAGAGAGATTGAAAATTTATAAATGATACATTAAAAATATATAATAAAACAAATTATATACAAAATAATTGAATTCTTTGATTAATGAACTGAATAAGTAAAAACAAAAAAACAAAAAAAAACTCTTTATAAATCGTGGGCAGTCACTGTTATGCTGTTTCAAATTTTTATATTGATTTCCCCAAGTGATGCTAAGCCAATAAGGTAGATGCTTTCTTAAAGATACGGTAATAAGTCAAGTTGGGTTGGACCCAAAATCATGCGGCTACAAAGTTGAATAATCTTGTATGCCACGATTTATATTTGAAATTTTTAGAAATTATAACGAAATAACGCCATTTATTCTAAATGTCTTCATTTTATTCAAGCAATCTAACCATTATATCCTTTTTGACCGCATCTGACACGATTGCTACGTCTACATCTCTAAAATCTTCTTATGCACTAAAATTATAGGGAATTTCAAGTAGAAATAGATCTCTTCATCTTTCAAACAAATTTCTATAAAACTTTAGTTTTTTAGAGAATCTTTGTATAATAAGACAAAAGCACTCAATGTTGCCAAGTTCATTCATATGAAATTAGGGAAATTATGAACTTCTTTAGAGTTTGATTCATTTGGGTAGCAAATTAAATAAATCCTCTTATAAGTTTGTGCTATAAAAGTACATATGCATATTTTTACATGTTGGAAAATAAGGGTATAATTTAATCCACGCGGAATGGATAAAAATAATTTTTTTTAATTTCTTAAAAGTCAAGATCACTTTAATTAATGCATGAACACAATAAAGCATAAACGTAAACTATACCTTATAATGTAATTTGATCCTTTTCTCATAGTTTTCCTTGAACCATTTTTTAAATTAGTTCATCATAACTACCATATCTACTTACGTGTCTAACTTCTAACAGTATCGACATGAACTTTATAAGTAGTAAAAGAGGAGTAAGCAAAAAATACTAACTTCTTTAGAACTTTTACTTATTTATAATAGGTTTGGACATTTTGTTAATTTATTTAATTTGTAATTTTAATTTCATTTAAATTTAGCTAGAATTACAATTAATTTTAATTAAATACAAATTTAGCTAAATAAGGTCCAATATCTCATATTAATCCTTATGTATTAAATATCTCATATTTAACCATAAAAGTTTCTCAAACTTTACAGACAAGTTTGACTTGATTAAAAATACCTTTTTCTCTAATCAATCATTATTTATGTAAGATTCATTAGATTTTTAAATATTTTAGCGATTAACTTAAATCATAACCTTAAGTCATATTTATGTTCAGATAAATTAAATATCTTCAATTCTCTAATTAAATTATTTATATCCATAGGTCGTCTAGAGAAAAAAAAACATGTTATGACTGCCCAAATATTGATAACGTTCAAGTGGATTTAACTAAACTTTTCGTGTATAATTTTACATATAATTCAATCATTTCATCACATAATATTTTAATTAGACATAAATCATGTAATTAATGTCTACTGTATTTGAGTCCAATCATATTATTCATCCACCATTAGAAGTTGATTATATTAATGAAATTTGAAAACTATTTTCAAAATGTTATTACATCTTGGTATATGATTTATTGAATTAATACTAATAAGAACAACATAATATTTTTCCTAATCATTTTAAAGTAATGAATCACATATTGATCACTCAACTATCACCATATATTTTATATTATATTCAATAACTACCGGTTAAGGTACCCTTGATAATGATAGATCATAAATATTATAAAAATATAACAATCCTTATGTAGCACCCCACTCTCATAGTGCATATCCCCAAACATGCTGATGGTGTTTGAGAATACACTCTACAAAGGTGGTGTACTAGGATAGTCAGTCAATCATAACCATTACAAACTTTTCACACATCACACACATATTTCAGAAAACCAATAATCAATTTTGGCCCATTTTATTTATAAATATTTTCAATCATAAGTGTTGCAACCATTATACATATCATCATAATTTTAGTAGTCATTTGGGCTCATTACAGATACAAAACACTTTTAGTCATAATGTCATTACACTTTGCAGTTGGCATAAATTCTGTACAATAATTGCGAAATGCAAATTTTGATACAAAACAATGAAATACAGATGCAAACGCGAACTGATCCCGACCTCTATCTCTTACTCGAATGTCATGGCTAGACTCTAATTTGTTTAATTGGCGATCTTCCCTAAGCCTAAAAAATGTTGCAAATATTGAGTTGAGTTTTGCGAACTCGGTGAGTGGACCATCCTCGATAGCTCACTCAATCAAATAACACATCAATTCATATACTCACAAAATTCATATCACTTCATCAATTCAACATCTTGAGTCACATACATTTCATATTCACTTAAATCATATTTCACATTCAGAAATTATTTAAACTATTTATTTCAATCATTTAAATCATACATATCAAATGCATATGCAATGCTCACGAGAATCACTTTCAATTGTTATTATTGTGATCGAGTTCCTATAATTGTCTCGTATCCATTGTGAATACCGGGCTCATTAATAATTTTCCCTTATCCGTTGGGGATATAGAGCTCATTTTACATAGTGAGCTGAGGCTCTTACTAGATTTTGAGCTTTAAGCTCTTTTCCACTTTCTAAGCTTTAAGCTCTTTTTTGATAGCTACTTCGATCACAATAGCCTTTATGTTGTCATGCTTTCATGTAATGAAATGCATCACATTCACATATCTTCAATTAGTCACTTGATTTCAGTTTCACATTCACATTCACATTCACATTCACATTTATCATTGGACCTTAGTTCGACATTCAGTAATAATGTTGAGTATCACTTATTTATTCAAATTCATATTGAAGGAGTACTTTCAATGATTTTTACATGCATCAAACGCCTAGTAATAATTCAATATAGAAATTTAAAACAAATCAAACAATAAAAGTGAGACCATCTAGGTCGACTCATAGTGCGCTCCAGATTAACATTTGCTTCCTTGATCCGGAAACAACTGGATGTGGATGTTCTATCCTGTATATCATCATCATGCCATACACATATTGCACACACATTATTCATTGCATAATCACATAAACATTTAATTGTACTCATATGTATAGGTGTAATGTATAAAGCATGCTCAATTTGACTATTCCGAGTATGTTTCCTTAATCGCGTTTCTTGATCATTCAAACCTTATTATTTGTATGTGTCTAGCTTTTTCCTAGGTTTACACCTCAAGAACACTTGGTTATTCTAATATCATAATTCAATTACTCGTCATTTCTTTTCTAGCAATAAATGTTCTCATAATACCCAATTCTCATTCACCTTTACTTAATATATATTACTCAACTCTTTTGAATCACAACTACTATCATATGAACATATTCATTCCCATTATACTCATGCCTTTGGTATTTTGATATCAACAATTCATTCACTAAGTTATAACATCAACAATCAGTCATTCCAGCTTTGTCTCAAAACAGATTTTTAGATCAATTTTTACATGGCTTTTATGATAAGGAAAATGAAGTATTTAGGCAGCACTTTCTTCTAAGCAAATGTTCCTCTATGTATTAAGTTTCTAATGAACTAAAGTTCGTACAATTCGGTTCTGTATCCTACAATTTATACACAAAATACTTTAGACTATTCTCTCAACATAACAGTACACAATACTTAACTTCAATCCAGAATTTAAAACTCTTAGAGACCGAATTAAAATTTGATTCCTTCATGATTTATGAAATTTGTATCCATATGTCTCTAGTTTAATATAAACTTAAAATCATTCCATTTGCATATCTACAGGTCAAGATATGGCCAAAATACAACTGCCTGTTTAGTGAAAACATTCCATTTAACAAATTCCAACACACTTCATCATTTTCATCCTAAACTCATAAATCAATCATTATTAATCCTTTCCTAATGAATTCATATAACCATGAAATTTGTTTGAGAGGAAGGACAATGTGTGAGGAGTTTGTGGTTCAAATTTTAAGTCAATCGGAGGTCCGGAGAAGAAGTTATGGTCAAAAGAGTGAAGGATGTTTAAAATTGTCAAATAACATTGCACTTTCACTGTCACGATCTTACTTGTGCACAATCATGCACTGTCTATTGAATCCTCTCTGTCACGATCATGCTTGTGCACAATTGTGCACTTCTTGAAGTCTCCCTTTTGCCACGAACGTGCCTGTGCACGATCGTGTACTGCCTGAATTCTCCTCTCTACACGATCGTGCAGCTCCTGATTTCTCCCTTCTCTCACGATCGTGCAACTCTTGATTTCTCCCTTCTATCACGATCGTGCTTGTGCAAGATTGTGCAACTCCTCTGGGGTTTCTACTCTAAAACTTACCCAGATTTACGTATCAACTTATTTCATCACTAGTTCATCTCTTTTTCTTAGTCTAACGTTTCTAACTTATGTCCTCATTATTTCCTCTTCATTCCTACTTCCATTTCAACTCAACTCATTCACAAACAAATCAAAATCTATGATTGATCATAACCATAAAAAAACAGAGCACATTATCTATACATATTCATCATATTTTATGCACATGTTCATCTTTATTAACACCTTCATTTCATCTCTAACTTATCATTTTAATCCCATTTCAAGACAATACACTAGCTTTTTCTTAAACTCCAACTCACTTTAATTAATCTCTATAACACCCAAAGAGATCCACGTAAAAAAAAAAGTGAAAAACAGAGCATAAGCATATAATCTTTTCATGAAATTTCTGCATTTTTTCCTACACCATTTTCAATGATCTTTCTATCCCAAAAATCATCTCAACAATAACTTATGAAATATTGATCATCAAATATGCTAAAGCAAGACATGAACACACCCAAGTTTCTCATTCACACTTCAGCAAATATACATCCTCATTTTATAAACATTTAGCTGCTTACTATCATGATGCATGTTTCATTCTACAAATCATGAAGAACCATACGATACTTACTTGTTTAAAACTCCAATCTCTTCAAAATCACGTGAACCCTAGCTTTCTATGATCCATGATTGTCAACAGTTAAGCGTGGTAAGGTTGGGTCTTCTTGTAGAAAATGAAGAAGACAACAAAAATGAAAGTAGCAAGTGAAAGGTGAGAACAAGGTTCACGTTGAGAGGGTGAGAAATGAAGGCAAATAAAGAAGATGAAGAATGAAACGAAGAGAGAGCATTTAGCCAAAGAAACAAAATGAAAGACCAAATGGTTGTCTTTCGTTTAGGCCATACGTAAGTGAGGCATGTGGCACATTTCACCACCTTATGGTCTTCACTTGGTCTTTTAAACTACTAGTCCATTTGTTTCCCTATTTCTAATCCAATTGTCTCCTGATTTTCCATGTCACTTGTCATTAAATCTTAATGTCACTTATCAATAATTTCTACTACCATTTGATACTTAATTCTACCATTTGACACTTAATTCTATTACCATTTATCAATTGTTCTACTACTTAGCATTTTTCCTAGTTCAAAAATACTCTTAATTTTAGAAAATTCTCATATTTCACCAAAAATTCTAAATCACTACTTATACCCACCAACTCAATTTTTAAGACACATAATCCACAATTCACATTATAATCACATTAAAACAATCATTTATACCCGAAAAATGTCAAATGAGTGTATAAACAATTCATTGTATTGTATGCAATAGTCAAATTCACGTGTGTATATGCTAAAATTATGCATGAGTATGAAATGCATTTTTCTAATATCTCATTGTTATTTCTTAATTACAGAAATATAGGGTTCTAACCCTTGCTCAACCAACTTCTGCAGTTGAAAGATAGGGTTTAGCCTGGTGTTACATGCCTCATTTGAAATGGTAAACTAATATCTCTCTAGTATGATAATTGGTCAAATATGGGATAGCTCACACGACATTTCCACAACCTAATCAGCCCACAAATCTCTTCCCTCAACACTCGAATCAACTCTATGACGACTAATGGCTCGTGGAATTTCCCTCACAACCTCAAACATCAACCTGCATATCCACCCAACCTAACTTCTCCTGATACATACTACTAGTTAGCTAAACCTATCCCCAAACTCACTAACAAAACCACCAAAGATCTCCTCAAATGCAAGAAACCCAAGGTAGTATGGCATAAGATTATATGGAACAAGGTTCTAACTCCAGGATTATCTTTCATACTGTGGTTAGTAGTCCAAAACAGACTCAATACAGCTGACCGAAGGCACTGTTTGCAAATGGACAGAACCTATCCAATTTGTCAAATCCATGTTGAAACAAGAGACCACCTCTTTTTCATATGCCCCTACACTCATAAAATATAGAACTTCATCGCTAGGAAATGCCTATGGCTGGATTCTAGAAACTCTTTCCTAGAGATCATACAAAATCTAATCAACCCATCAGCTCTAAGGCCAAACAAGATGATCCAAATTGTCTCCTTGCGACTTTATGTATATATCTTATACAAAAGAAATAAATCTTAGAAGGTTTATGGGTACCACTCTTCCACAGAATCTCTTACCAATGAAACCTAAGACAACTCAGAGAGCTCATCCTCCTCAAGAACCTAGATCAGATATGTTGCCCTAACATTCTCTCTACGTTGAACATCTGAATCACATCTATATTACTACACTACAGAGTAATCTTACACATACATGCAAAATGTTCTACGGACGCATGGAAACAATCTGAAATACTAAAAAGGCACTTACTTGATCATTGTCGCTCCCATAAACCTCGATCCCAATAGGTCTTCATGTGGCTTCTCCCTCCATCGCCCCCTTAACGGTCGACGTCTCGAAGTCTCTGGAAAAACCCACCCCAATTAGGTAAAGTTTGCAGATACGAAGGATAAGCAGCTGAGCTTTTACCCTTTTGCGTAAACGTCACCGTTTGCTTACAAAAACTCAATACGCAGTCGTCCTCCTTCCCTAATGAGGCTTGTATTGTTCTTTAGTTTCTGGAAAATTACGGATTGCCATTTCTGGTTTTGGTTGACAAAGTAATAAACTTTGGTAATTGGTCTTTTAGATGATAAGGAACTGTAGAAGAACAGAGATTAGGATTTACGTGTTTACTGTTACAATATTGTTTTTATCTACTTGGGTAGCTAATTCAGCCAGTGTGCATAATTCAGCCAGTGTGCACCAAGCGTGGACTGGGGTAACTTTCTTATTCTTGGTCTGTGTTCTCTTAATCCTTTTTTGTTATTCTAGAATATTTCAAGGAAAATGGAGGATATGAAGATTTGGGTATGACTTTGCAGACATTAAGAGCCAAATAAGTTGGAATCACTGAATTATTTGCACGTAATGAGTTACCTAATAATGGTTTGTTTTGCCTGGTAGGTGTAAAGGGGTTAGGGATATTTTTACTTATATATTTTCAATTTTTCTACGTATGAAAAAATAAAGAAAAAAGTGTCAAAACTTAACCACCTCCTTCAACCAATGTTGCAGTGCATTGCGATACTACAGTGGCCAGAATACTTGTAGGGAACAAATGTGATTTGGAAGATATCAGAGAAGTGTCTGTAGAGGAGGGAAAAGGCCTTGCAGAAGAACAAGGGTTGTTCTTCATGGAAACATCTGCACTTGATGCAACCAATGTTCAGACTGCTTTTGAGGTGGTTATTCGCGAGATTTATGACAACATGAGCAAGAAAATTCTGAACTCTGATTCATACAAGGCTGAATTGACTGTTAATCGAGTAAGTCTTGTTAAAGATGGGTCTGACTTATCAAAGCAGAGCAGATTCTCTTGCTGCTCCACATGATTTCTGTTCTTATCACACCCGCCCTTTTCTCTGGGTACACTTTCTGCTTCCGTTTTCATTTTATTCAACTTTATGGAGCTTTTTTTGTCATATGATGCATCTTCTGGTACCTTCATAAACGTATATCACAAGGCACCAGACCAGGGCTGAAACAGAGAAAACTTGTTATTGTTATTGATTGCATGTAGAAAACTATGGTTTTGAGGAATTCAGTTCTACTATGGTATAGTATCGATACTAGATAATATTGGATACTATTTTGAATAATTTTTAAAATTATAAAACATTTCCTCAATTTTATAAAATTATAAAGTAATTTTTCAATATATTGTGTTATATTATTTTTTTACTTTAATTCAGTCCCTATCTCCAAAAATTATATTAATGTAAATTTAGCATAACAACTATCAGTTAGTTCTTATTAATCAAAGCAACATTGATTTAAAAAGTGTCATTCTTTTCATATATTACTTATATAAATAAATATTAATTATATTTAGTATCTAACATTAATTACAATCAATACAATTCAAGATCATTTAACTTTCATATTTATAAAATTAAAAACAATACAAGTTTTTAAAATGTTACAATTGATTACAACAAAATATCATAGATAGTTAGAGTATCATAGTTTAAGGCTAAAAATATAGTCAACTACATGAGAAATTTAAAATAAAAATATTTATAGTTGAGAAATTTAAAATAAAAATATTTATAGTTATAAGTTTCATATTTATATTGCATATTTAGAATGTATTATATGCATAAAGTGAAATTAAAAATCAAGAGAAGAAAAATAAAAAACTTAAAATTTCATTCTATGCTATATCCACTTTAATCATATTAGTCTACAAAGTCCTCCTTAAGGTGAGTTTCATTATCACTATTAGTCAAAGTGAATATAACAAATGAAATATCAATATTATTCCATCCAAGTTTATCTCTTATTTTACTTTCATTTATTAATTTTGTTCTTCTAAAACCTAATAAACTAAGAGATCGATATGATTAGGAAAAATTAGATTAATAGAACTACGTATTTATTAAGAGTCATATTAAATAAATAAAATTATATTATTAAATTATTATGAAAGTATAAGAAATTATTTTTAAATTAGAAATGATAATAAATATCTTTTTTGAAACTTCAAGATGTGTAGAATAAATACCAAATCATTAAATCTCTTCTATTCTAATCTATTTGATTATCTTTAAATAAGTGAACTCAAATGTATTCTAATACATTTCATACTCAATTGTACTCATACATTGGCTAAAAATTTGAATTGTATAACCTTTACAATTATAGAATACCGTTTTGAAATTGCTTCCATCAAGTAATTGTAAGACAACAAAAGTAATCTTATAAATAAAATAAATTGACGATTAATTTTAGATAAAAACATAATTGAAGAAATCTATGCCTAGAATAAGTTCATCTTTTTAGTATATTGCAATGGACATTTTGAAATCACCACTTGCATCTTTGTTACCTCCATTCGTGAGATAAAGAGGCCTTGTATTATGTCATTTGAAATAATTGTTGCGATGGTTAAGAACATTTTTTTATTAACTTTAGTCCTGTTTGGCAATCAACTGATTGTATTATTTATTAGCTGATTGTATCAGCTGATTTGACCAGCTGATTGCATTAGCTGTTTGTCATTTGATGTTTAGTAAAATTAGTTGTTTAATATTAGCTGTTAATATGTAAAATGACAATTGAGGACATGACTTTAAAAAAAATTATAAAGACATGAATATTATATATTTTAGTATTTCGTTGAATATTCTTAAAAAGTTATGCTTTAATACCTTATTAATTTACATATATGTCTAAATATAAAGTATTTTAACAATTTTAAATACAATAAATCCTGATGAATTTATTTTGAAATTAATTTAAAAATTCAATTGAAAAATCATGTCTTTAGTTGACATCATTAGTCATTACTACATAGTTAAAAACGCTATTACATTGTTGATTGAGAGTGATTATGGAATTGGGCGGATTATTTGTGTTGGTTGCCAGATTTGTTGAGCTTTAGTTCTTTTGGGTGGTAA
>JANIHZ010000009.1:12285154-12295931 GCA_027478365.1 Erythroxylum rufum | reverse complement strand
GCAGTGACTTTAGGTCTCCATCTTTTAGGCAGACTTCTGAGAATCTTCCTGACATGGTCTTGATTATCGTAGATTC
Source organism: Erythroxylum rufum (assembly GCA_027478365.1). Classification (NCBI taxonomy): domain Eukaryota; kingdom Viridiplantae; phylum Streptophyta; class Magnoliopsida; order Malpighiales; family Erythroxylaceae; genus Erythroxylum; species Erythroxylum rufum. Next base: position 12,295,855 of record JANIHZ010000009.1, on the reverse strand, counting down.
TCCCAAGAGCTTTAAGTCCATTAACGATAGCTTGAAATCATCCAAACATCTGATCAATAGACTCATCTTCTTTCATCTTAAACAACTCATACTGATGTACAAGAATACTGATCTTGGACTCTTTTACCTAATTTGTGCCTTCATATGCGATGGATAAAGTGTCCCACATCTCCTTTGCAGTTTTGCATCTATGAACTTTATCATATTCACTTCTGCTTAAAGCACAACTTAGAAAGAACTTGGCCTTTGAGTTTAATTGAAATCTAGCATTATGATCAGCTGACCATCTGGTACGAGGAATGGTATTTCCTTCATCATCTATTGGTCTGTATGGTCCATTCTCGATGATATCCCAAAGATCAATGTGTGTGGATTCTATAAAGAGCCGCATCCTATTCTTCCAATAATGATAGTCCTCACCAATGAATGCAGGAGGTCATGTGACGGAGGCACCTTCAGCTATAAAAACATGTAATTCATCCATGGATCTTTGTCCTCACTTTGTAAAGGTGGTTCTTGGAAACCGAGCTCTAATACCAACTGAAGTAAATAACAAGTTAATATAGAATTCACGTACAATATACAAAATGCACAAGAAGGCGGGGTTGAATTGTGTATTCTTTTCGTGACTAAAAAAACTTTCGATGTTTCTTAAAAAGAACTTTTTCAAACTATTAAATGAATACCAAAAATAGGTATACAAAAATAGCTACGTAGTTAAATCGCAAATAACTTCTATATACTTGTTTAAGAACAAAAGAAATTAATGTGAAAGGTTAAAAGATAGACACTGTGATTTTATACTGGTTCACCCCAAACCTTAGGCTATGTCCAGTCCTCAAAGTTCATCTGAGATTCCACTATACTTCTTCAATTTTACAAGTATTCTTTCTTCACTCTCAGAGCCTCTTCAGGTCTCTTACACATAAAGTATTCTTTCTACTATCTTAGCCTCTTCAGGCTCTTAGCCTTTTCTTTCTCTCACTAGAAAGATATTGTGACCTTTTTGTTAAAGTAGAGTTTTCTCTCGTGTATCACAATTTGAATACAGAATTTTTCTTTGTAAGTAATAACTTGAAAGCTAAAAGTTGAATCGTCGTTTAGTCTTCGACTACGACTAGTATTTATAGCTTAAGTCTCTAACTACTTCTTGATAACTGCTTCTTGTTTCTTGTAGAAACCATTATTCAGTTGAGTTCTGTAACTAACTCTAATTGACTAACTGTCCAACGTACTAGAGTATCTTCATCTCTGTCTCGTCTATGTTTTCCTGCTTCTTCTGTGTTTTCACATCTTCTATGTTTTTTGCTTCTTCTGTGTTTTTTACTTCTTCAATGTTTTCCACTTCTTTTGTGTTTTCCACTTCTTCTGTGTTTTCCATTTCTTCTGTGTTTTTGCTTCTTCTATGTTTTCACTTCTTCTATGTTTTTGCTTCTTACGTATTTTCCGCTTCTTCTGTGTTTTCCACTTCTTCTATGTTTTTGTTGCACGCTTAACACACTTATCAAAACAGTTCATTTATTTCTAATATGATTATTATTTTATTGTCACCAAAATTAATAGACGTGAAGTCTTCTTGACTTAACAATTTAGTCTTTAGGTTTGCCCAAGCTCAAGTGCCTAAGCCTGATCCAAACTCAAACCCCAAAATTTTGAAAAAAAGAAAGGTTGATTAGGGTAGACTAGAATAAAAATACCAATCTTACTTAAGGCTCCTGCTATGCTCTCGGCATTATCTCTCGGTCAGTAATTGCACTTATCATAACTCTTAAAAATTTTAAACATTTTGCCTCTTTCATATTGCTAAAATGTATTCAAGATAAACCAAGGGACCATGATAGTTATAATTTAAAAGCTGGGTTAATATTTTATAAAAATTGGATATTAGACTTAGTGATTCTACTCTTCAAGTTTTAATCCTACAAGAATTTTATAATTCCCTTGTTGAGAGCCATACTAGAGCACATTGCACTTTAGCTCAAATTACTTCCATTTTTTATTAGCCTCAAATGCATAAGGCAGTTCATGATTATGTTTCACAATGTTTGGTCTGACAACAACTTAAGCCCCTACACGGTTCTCCCAAAAGATTGTTACAACCCTTGCCTAATAATATTTTGGATTGACTATCAACAAAATTCATTATGCAATTACATGTTTTAGCTAGGAATATTTTGGTTAAGATTTTTGTTGATTATCTTTCAAAGTATGCACTTTTTTCACACTTGGTACTCATTTTATTGTTATTGATGAGGCTAAAGTATTTGTTCAAGATATTTGTTATTTGCATGGGTTCCCTTATGATATTGTATCTAATAGAGATTTATTTTTTATAGGCATTTTTAGGAAGTTATTTAAGTTATAGGATACTACATTATCCACTAGTAGTTCCTACCACCCTCAATCTAACGGGCAAGATGAGGTTGAAAATAGGTGTTTAGAAGATTATTTGAGGTGCTTTGTTACTGAAAATCCCTCCTCTTAGGTTAAGTACTTGCCACTAGTAGAATGGAGTTGCAATAAGACAACCTTTCTATCAAAATGAGCCCTTTTGAAGATGCTTATGGAAGACCGTCACCCTCCCTTACCATTTATACTGGAGGTACTTCATCAGTTATAGCCATAGATGAGATTTTTAGTGATGGCTCTCAATCCTGTCTACACTTAAGGCTAATAACAAAGAACTCAACTCCAAATGAAAAATCATCTACTGTTGTTATTTTAGCTAGTCAAAACGTTAAGTTAGGTTTGTTGCAATTTTTAAGTTAAGTAGGGCATGAACTCATGTTGCCTTTTATGTAGCCAATAAAGTAGGACTTGTAAGCCTATAAAAGGCTACCGTTGCTAGTGTATTTGATTAAGAAAAACCGAGGCCATTTTTCAATAAAAGTTTAACAAGGTTTTAGTACATGGCAAGTTCGTTTCTCAATTTCTTGTTTAGTGGGAATCACAATCCCCCAGTGAAGCAATGCTGGAATCAAATGCAAATTTTATCCAAGATTTCCCTTCCTTTAACCTTGAGGACAATGTTTTCTTTGGATGGGAATGGTAATGTTAAGAAGTGTAATCCCTTCTCTTTCCTAAATTTTACTTTCCCTTCCTTCCCTCTTCTGTGTTGGTGTCTCTGTGTAACAGCATATCTGGGTAAAATATGAGTGGGTTGGGCTTAGAGGGCGTTTTCTTCTTGCAGTGTAGGTCTCTCATGTGCAAACTTTTTGGTTTGTCAGCCCATCCCTTCCCTTCAATCGTACCACGACCATGCCGCCTCATGGAGGTCGTCTTTAAATTGTACAATTACTGTTTTCGTTAGCAGTTCTTGTCCTACGGGACTTTACTCACTCAGATGAATTCCAGCAGAAGCGATCATTGGCTACGTTTTCTATTTCTACTTTTCCATGTTTTCTAAGTTAATCTACCTAACAACTGACAAAGGAAAACTTCTTTTTTCTTTTTTTTTGTCTACAGAATGTTGTCTTACTTGGACCCTCCAAGCTCTAACTAGTAACTACAAACCTGTTGCACTATAGGCCCCATCTCATGTGACATGTTTGAATAAAGGAAAATTAGAGAATTATGGCGTATTATTCCCAGTAAAAAAGCATGGCCCATGAGCCATGACCCCTTAATGCGATTCCTGATCACCAGTTTGCCTCGTTTTGAGGTTTAGGTCTCTAAGCACTACAATTGCCGACACCGTCAGAGTCAAAGTGCACGACTTTTTCGCACCCAAAAAAACTAAAAGTACACGTTTCTCTACTTAGTTATCAATAGGTCATGATGGCAGCTGTTGAAGCCACCCCCCGTACAATGACCACATAGCCCCGCCTTCTGGCTCTTGGGTCCAGGTTCTAGACAGTAGAATAGTATGCATCTGTTTCGTCTGAAACATAGGTGTATTCTCATATGTTCATATTTAATGCTTGCATACTCATATTTAACGTTCTGAAAAAAGGGCTTTAAGTTGGTCTCTCTTACCAAAAGTAAATATGAATAGCTTTCAATGCATTAGGAAGATATTCTGACCATCGTGGAGCTAAATGGTCGTGAATGTGGTCCAACGTATCGTATGGGGGATTAGAAAAGATTAAAAGCGTCGAATGGGGAATGGATAGAGTCGGTCCTTTCTTTTTGCTATTGTTTGAGGAAAATAAGGCATGTGCTAATCGAACCCACAAAAGTTGGCGGTGTCGACCGGCGGTGGTGGTTATTAAAAGGATTTAGGCATCTAAGTTAGAAAAGCCTTTCGCTTTTGAGGTGACAGACCGCCCACAGAAAAGCTGAAAATGAAAGGAAGCAAATAGAAACAGATCATGAATGCTAAGCATATACTTCTTTATTTTCCATAATGGTGGGGTGGTCCTAGCTCGTTTGACATTTTCCATGTTTGTACCAATTAGAGTTTTTTTTTCCCCCCCTTTTTCTAAAGGAGAGCTTTTGGCTTTATTTTTGCCTTCTCATCATATATTTATGGTGTCACAACATTAAAAAGATGCTATCTTAAGATTTGCTCTCCCAACAATATTGTCTTACATTTTCATGATGGCGAGGTTTGGGAGAGTCCAGGATTGCTCATATCATAGATGTATGAGTATGAGCTTGTTGAAGCTATTCCTGAGCTAAATTGTATTAAAAATTTGTAAACTAGCATTCATATCGAGTGTCCCCGTTCAAGGAGATAGACGAGCTTCTCTTTTAAGATTGCCTATGGCGGCCACAGGAAGATGACTGTAACCAAAATCTTCAATTTTTCTAGTTTTTTTTTTTTTTTGGGAATCATCAGACATTTAGTAGGAGGCCTTCCTTGTTCGGAATCTTGTGGCCAACAAAACCAATTCCCCCCTTTTAAGTTGAATTAAGCATAACTGTCTGAAGTCTCTTCCCCACGATTCAAGGTCTAAATCTATCTTTTTCTTTACCTTTATTGACCACCTTTCCATTAATGTTGAATGGTCCTCACAAATTATTTAGGTTTGCTTGTCCATAGGATCATTCTTGTCTAAACATGTCTTCGGTAGTATCAAGAAATTTTTGGTTTAATGGAATTCAAAGATGTTGTGTGAATATATACAATGAATGATATAACTTGAAAGTTGATGATGAGACTGTTACTTTATGCAAGGGTAGAATAGTCCTTTGCTAAAGGGTGAGAAATGAGAGGAAACGGAGGGGTTCTCATTTAGATGAGCAACAAAGGAAGGCAGTAGCTGGAGGGCCTCAAGGAGACAGGAATAAATGAAGCATTGTCAAACATTTCAATGGCTAATAATGATTAATGTACAAACGATATCCACCGCTCAAATCTCAAGGCAAAGAAGAAGAAGAAGAAAAGCAAGACCGTCAGAAGCATCTCAATCTCAGGAGTCGGGACAAATTCCCCTCATTTTAGAGAACAGCAAGTTTGGATCACTCGTGATGTGTTTTCAGATGACAGGTTCATCTGTTTTGTTGCCCATTGCCCATCAATGGCACAAATGTAATTCAGCAAATCCCAGGAAGGGCCTTTGTGCTCGATAGGTCTATTCTATCCTTATTCTTTTCCCGTTCTGAATTCTTATACCCACTAAAATTAAACAAAAGATTCCAACTTTCCACCACTCATTGCTCATTCAATCCAAAGTTTGATCCCCAGACTGGTTGAATAGTCCTTCCTCACTTCACGTCCAAAACTGGCCAGCACATTGTCCAATTATTCGCTTTATCCCTCTTATCACATCACTCATCCAATAATTCATATACAACTAACAGAGCTTTCCTGGAGGATACACCGCTCTCGTACGGTTGGCAGACCCTTGGGTTAAATTGCATCAGAATTTATAAAAATTTGAAGGATAACACCTAAGGACTCAAATTTAGCAATTCTATATTTCCTGCCTTCGCTTTTATGCAACTTGTAACGGATCTCTTTCCCTAAACATACATTGATGATGAATGTGAACGCAACTACACCTTCAATAATATGCTTTATTTATCATAATTATACTCTCAACTACACCTTATTATCATAATTATACTCTCAACGTTGATTTTGTTACAATACCCCTTTCAAGTTCATTAACACGAATAAATATCAAAGATTAAAGAAGTTATTACCTTATGGTGCAAACTTCCTGACTGAGCTATACAGCAGAAAGTCATCGACGGAGCTAAGCTTTAGCTATACCTTTAATTGGCATCGACAACTTCAACTGCTAAAAGGAAGCATACAGTGTTTGGTGGCATTAACTATTCCTGGGAGACTACTCCAAAAGGGCAGGTAGGAATCCTTTGAAGGACCACAATACCAGAGGTTACTGCTCCATTCAATATGGGCACGATATTCCCATTGCATATACACCAAACCATCTCTATACCACTTATTTATCGTGACCAATACGCAAAGTATATAGGGTGAAAGTAATCTCTGGATCGGAGAAAGGAAGACCTAATATTTGTCCTTCCAAGGAAACTTGAGTTTTATCCAGAAAGACAAAGGTCATGGGGGTTAAGTAAATGGAGCCTCTCCAGAAGAAATTACAAAAAGTTGCCAAGCGGTTCCAACTGAAAATGAGTGGGGATGCCACAGGCAGTGTGGAACGTGGAAAGGTAGAACATGGGATTAAAATTTCTACAAATGTTCTGTAGGGGACCAGAAAATGATGCCAAATAAAACTATTAGGTATGACAAAATTTTTACTATAAAAATCCAGAAACATTATAGGAGTGAAAGGCATATACCCGAAAGAACTAATGAACAAGACGAGAGGAGTAAAATCTGTACTGAGATTATGGTGTATTTATTCACAAAGACTACTAACTCATGAACCTGAAATAGAAAATCCCCGGAGGTAAAAGGATGGACGATGGAGACTGCTCAAATGCTGGAGTTCCACCAATGAGCGATCACAGAACAGGAAACAGATGCAGAATTTACATAATGCCATTGCTGAACTTGATGATAGTAGACAACTCATCTCATCATGCAGTATGAGTAAGATTAATTCCCTTATTCAGTCGTTCAAGAATGCCATTGGCCTTCCTCTTGGCCCTGGAAGTTCCATCTCGAGCCAGCTTTGAGATTGTTTCATACACTCTCTCCTCTTCCCTAATAACCTTCCACATGTTCCGATCATTAAAACAGATTGTATGAAGAATAGCAATGCAATTTTCCTTACTACGCTCGCAAGTGCTCTCTCTGATAATGCGAAGCAAGCAAGGGACACCTCCAAGTTCTCCTATTTCTTCAACAGCATGTTGATGACTAGAAAGCATTGCAAGAATAGCCAATAACTCATCAACATGGGCACCAATATTTATCTTCTCGACAATTACCTTAACTGCACCATCCCTCACAGCTCTTGCCTTGTTTTCATGCATGATACAAAGATTAAAAATTGCAGAAGCAGCATCTTTCATGGCCAAAGGATGTCCCTCTTCCAAAAGGTCAATCAGTGGCCTCAGTGCACCAGATTTCCCAATAAGTGCCTTGTTGGAATCAAGGGCAGATAATGTGAAAAGTGCAGCAGCAGCATTAGTTTTTGCTTCAATTGTTCCAGACCTTAATGTTTCCACAAGAAGTGGAATTACAACTGGCGTTTCGGCAACAAGTTTTTTGTTGTTATCATGGATAGAAAGATTGAGTAGGGTCGTAATCACATCTTCTTGAAGCTCAGGATGAACTGCAGTTCCAGACTTGCTTTCAGAGAGTGGATGCAGTAATTGTGGAATGGCATCAACAGACTCACCAAACAACGCCCGGAATGAGGGCATCCTCTTTGTCAACAATCGGAGCTCTTTAGCAGCTTCTTTCTGTTCAGGAAGCACTGAAGACATCTTTTGAAGCAGTGATAAGAAATGATCACGATCAGCTTCTGTCAACCCTTCCCCATTAACATAGTTGACAGAATCTGGCAGTTCTAAGCCCTGAATTTTGCACCATTGAAATATCATCTCCCTGACCAAGTGATTGGGGATAAGGACGGTGTGTGAGAGTACTTGTTGAGTTAGAGGACATGTCCTATTGCCAGCTTTCAGCCATTTCTGGATAAATGGTCTATCATAAGTCTGCACAATAAAACCAAACAAATGAAAAGCCAAATTAAATATAAAAAGGACTAATGAATGACTGAACTAACTATATACAAATACACAGGAGAAAAACTGGACTATAAGAATTGCAACTGTTAAATTCTGGTCCTGTACTTAGATAGACGTTGAAAACGGTAAACAAGACAGTACTTCCGAAAAACACCAGGAAAAGGACAAAATGTGGGAAGAAAACTCATATGGTAAGAAGCGTTTTGGTAATCCAAATTCATTCAGTCAAACCAATTGCCATTTCCCAATGTTTGAGAGGGGTTAAAAGCAGCATCCAACACTTTAATTCCACCAACTACTCGATTTCAAATCCTTTTGACCGGTAATCACTACTTAACCAATCCAACTAAACCCAGTAAAAGTCTTTAACAGCATTGTCACTCGAAAAACCACATTCATCTTGTTTGGTTTCTGAGAAAAAAATCAGGGTGAGAAAAAAAAAAAGCCCCTGCAACGCCAAATCGAGTAAAAGTCACAGTTTTTCAAAAGTAAATTTTAAATTTGCGACAACCAAATTTGAAACCTTACAGAAGGCCAACAGTAAAGTAATACAGAAGAGTATATATTTTGAACAGTTGTGGCTGTTTCAATTGAAGCAACAAATTTTCTCTGACTTCTCTGAGTAACCAAACAGCGAAAAGAAAAGAAATCTAGAAACTAACCTGACCCGTAGACAAAATCACAGGATCTCTCATCAACTCCTTGGACAAAGGACACTTAAACTCCTCGGGACATGTCATCGCTTCCCTTAGTTCCAAAGACAGCGATCTCTTCCTCATCTTGAGCTCCTTTAGAGCAGATAGAGTTTCTCTTGCCTGATCGACTGCTTCAACGGGGTAATCATCAACGTCGACAATAATCCTCACTAGCTTCTGAAGCTCTCTTTTCAACTCCGTGGCCTTCGCCATGACCGGTGGATCGGAATCAAAAGCGCCGGTTTTGGCCATGTGACGGTGGGGTGAATCAGGGCCGTTGGATGAGAAGACTTTGTTGGATTATTATACAGAGATTATCTTAAAATCCTCACGGCACACTTGAACAGGGAATGGGAGTGAGAAAAGGAAATTTTCTCTACTTCATTCGCTTACATCTCTCCCTCTCTCTCTCTCTCTCTCTAGTTCTTCTATTTACAGTGACTCTCTGAACTGAGAAGAAGCTGAATACATTCAAATCTCTCTGTTTTCATGTAATCCGGAACCGTGTCCTAATAAGTTTTCTCTCTCACACACACTTTTAATGGGCACAGGTTTTCCTCCCCACCAGAATGTCACGTTCTCATCAAAAATTTCCTCTCTTGTTTTTTTTTTAATTATACAAAAAATTCAGTGGGGTAAGTAATTATGTTCTTATTATGTTAAGAAAAGAAAAGAAAAGAAAGGCACGTACATTTGGCTTGGCTTACAGAAGTTGAGTGGAGTTGTGAATACGTAACATTTGTTTGGTCAATAATTTACTTTTTATGGGCTGATTTGATGTAAGCGAAAATTAATTTGATTACGAATAATTTAAAAGTACCTTTTTCAAGTTAGAAACATTTCGTGACTAAATAAAAAAACACACAATTTATCCGTAAAGTAAGATAAACGAATTAACCTCACTCAAATATTTATAAATTGGTAAGACTAAAAGGAGATTACCCTATTAATCTTAATTTGTCACTTATAATAAGACTAGTGACTTATCAAACTAATGTTCTCAAAATCACCCATCGGCTCTAATTAAGCATGTGTACACAATCTAAACAGTGAAGATAGAAATAGTGACTTCAGATGGGGATGCATGGGACCCCATGGTCCAACAAGTACGCAATCGCGGAATCTATGGCCTAAACAGCTGGCATGACGCGTAGGCTGAAGAGACTGCAATCCGGTGCTTTTCTGGCGTTGTCACCTCCTGGAACGGATTTCAAAGAGCCATGCATCTGGTCGACGTGGGTTTAAATTTGGTGCAATCCATTATCATCACACCTGTCACTCTGACGACGCAAAATCCGCTCTGTTGAGAGTTGAGACACGTTTCCTCCTTCTTTTTCTACCTTCTTTAACAAGTCATCCCGTCCAATAGTAAAACATATTTATTATTTTTTAAAATAAAACAAAGAAATAAATAATACGTGTGATAAGGACTTTAGGAGAGTCACACCCTAAAAGCTAGCTTATGAGGGTAGAGAGCTCAAAGTCTTTATAAATTTCATATCAATTTTGTATTTAACCAATATGGGATTCAAATCCCATACCTTACAATTAGATCAGACCGTAATATTCGTCCCTCCATAAGGATCAATGTCCTCATTGGTCACGGCTGACACTTTCAGGTCACCACTCCATGAGCCACCACTATGAGATCTTTGTTGGTCACAGCCACGTTGGTTACGGCTGACACTCCCAGGTCACCACTTCGTGGGCTACTACTCTAAGGCCTGGCTCTGATACCAATTGATAAGGACTTTAAGAGAGCCACACTTCAAAAGCTAGCTTACGAGGGTAAAGAGCCCAAAGTCCTTATAAATCTCATATCAATTTTGTATTTAACCAATATAGGATTCAAGTCTCATACCTTGCAATTAGATCAGACCGTAACATTCGTCCCCCCATAAGGACCAATGTCCTCATTGGTCACGGCCATGTT
>JANIHZ010000009.1:12243743-12259150 GCA_027478365.1 Erythroxylum rufum | reverse complement strand
TCCAAATTTTCCTAAATTTGGGCAGCAACTTCGCTTAGGATTTAGACCCTCTTCGAGAGGGAATTCGCTTTGGAAGTATTCTAGAAAATTGTAGAGCGCATTAAGATCTTCGAAACGGTATAAAATGGGTCATAATCCGATTTAGGATGAAAAAGTTATGGACTTTTAAAAATCGCTGCCCATTATGCAATTAGGTTTCCCGATTTACTATTCATAGGCCTTTTTGGGCTGAATTTTGAGATGGAGTTTCGCCCCTTTAGAGCGGGAATCGAGTTTTCGGTCATTACATAAAAGTTGTAGAGGATCTTCATATCTTTCCACAGAGATATGATGCGTCTTATTCGGAGTTGCGAGTAAAAAGTTATGAGGGTCGGAAGTTGACCGTTTACTATTCATATGGTCTTTTTCTAGGAAGCCTCTTTAATGTTTGAAATGGTTCATATGTCTTTAAAGAAAGTTGTAAGTTATGAAAGAAGTGAAAAGGAATGAATAGGATGAAAAAAAAATTATTACCAAATTTTCGAATAGTTAGTTGTTTTCCGGTTGGGATCCGGTTCTCAGGTCGGGTCCCAACATAGGTGGTATCGGAGCAAGAGTGGAAATGCTCTGGTTTAATTTGGTTTTTCGTAAGAGGTTGGACATCCGGGAATGGGTTCCAACATCAACCATTAGCAATACGTGTTAACATAAGTCAATCATCAACAATACGCATTAAGATAGTCAATCATCAACAATATGTATTAACATAAGTCAATCATCACTAATCGTATTAACATATGTCAACCATTAACAATACGTATTAACATAAATGTTACTAACATTACATTTTAAACAATATAAAGGACACTTTTATTACCTTCAATCATCATCATTAATTGCATTATGATTCGACTCGTCATCATTATTATATTAAGCCAAAGTATCATCATTATCATATTTTTCATCCTCACTATAGTCTTCATATCTTTGTAAGACAAGATTGGCTTGTACTTCCTTTTCTTATAGTTTATTATGATCAACATCTCTCCTACGGAATTATGATATATATGCATCTTCTATTTGTGGTGCTTCATTATTCGGCTTCGATTTAATCTCTTGATATACTTCATCACCATCTTCACCCATTGGACCATTTTTCCTTTCATAAAAGTAAAAAAAAAAAGATGTTGATGTTGAAACTTTTGAATAACTTTTCAATTGTTGCCCAATATAGTGTCGTTAAGGTAGAATACTTGCTTTACTTGACTTGTAAGCACAAAAGGTTCATTATCATACCATGGGTTACTAACATTGATGCTAGTAATAATGCCATTCACTTTTATGTTCATCCTTTTTTACCAAGATTAAACCATTTGCACTTAAATAGAACAACCTTTCTATCCTTGATGTAATGCAACTATATTATTTCTGAAATGACACTATAGAAGTTAATAAATTCATCCTTATGTTATCCCTCAACAACAACCCCGTAATTTTATCTTCTAAGTCAACTATCATGATCTTTTTTATAAAATCTAACTTCATTAACAATGCAACCTTTATATTTTTTCCCACACATATGAGGTCCATATGTCAAAGCATATAATGTTGTCGACGTCGTCGTCTCTGGCAATTTATATTTATGTAACTGTATTGGCTGTAGAAAAAATATAATTAGAAGTTAATTTCACCTACAAATTTCCATAAGTTCATATTATTCCATGAATAACTTAAGTCATAAACTATGATGAGAAGTTAATCTTATATCTTCCTTCAACATTAACAATCCCTTTGCTTCAAATCTTATCTTTATGCTCTATATTTAAAAAAGTAAATAAATGTCAAAAAAGATAGGTTGAATGCTATATTTAAATATGAAATAATGAATTGAGAAGTAATATACATACTCCATATATAAATTGACTTCCTCACAATTGTTCAAAATGTACCAATGGCCAATTTTGAGTTCGTTTTTAGTTAACTCCTCATATTTTCCTATTTCAAGTGGCCTTACTTTTTGGAGAAAACTGATAAGCCAACATCTTGATCAAAATCAAAGTTACGTTCTTCTCTATTAAATATTGTCTCGACGTCATTTAAGTACATAAATAAAATGTTAAGCATTCATTTGATATATAAGCCTTTGCAACAGAGCCTTCAGGTCGAGCTCTATTACGCATATAGCACTTAAAAGAGCCTAAAAACCCTAACAAAATATAAAACAATGACAATTGTTACTAACTAATAACTTAAAAAAAGTAAAAGTTAATATAAATTACCTTTCAATGGGGAAAATCCATTGAAATTGAACCGGTCCAAAAAGTTTTGCCTCATACGATAAGTGAATTTCCAAATGCACCGTAACATCAAAAAAAGATGGGGGAAATACTAGTTCAAGCTTATATAGAATCAAAGCTATGCCTTTTTCCATTTTTTTAAAGCTCTTCTACTTTCAGTGTCTTATGACATTATTCTTAAAAAGCTCACCCAATTGTGCCAAAGTTATGGACATATCCTTACAGACACCCACACATTTTGACAAGAAGTAATTGTTACAAAACTAAATGACAATCACGACTTTTCAACCATGAAACTTTTCCCTCATTAGCATAGACACAATGGGCTATATTAGATGCATACCTATAAGAAAAATTAGCTGATTTAAGAAATTAACAAAAAGTTTGCTTCTCCTTTTTTGACATTTTGTAACATGCAGATGGAATCATGTATGACCCATCATCTCTTCTTTTCAAATGCATATCTTTTCTTATATTCATGTCTTCCAAGTCTAATCTAGCTTTAACTGTGTTTTTATATTTTCCATAAATTCCCATCAAAGCACTTAAAATATTATCACAAATGTTTTTTTTCAATATGCATCACATCAAGATTATACCTCAATAGTAATTCCTTCCAATATGGAAAATTGAAAAATATGCTTTTTTTTTTTCCAATTAAGATCAACAAAACTTCACTTTCACTTTCTAATACTTAGGCATTTACCAAGTGTAAACCACCTAAATGTGATAGATGCTCAACCACATCATCACCAAACAAGTGCAAAGGAGTTTCACTATATTCTAATTTTCCATTAAACAATCCACTTCTTCGTCATCTATGCCAATGTTCCAAGTAATGACAATGTCCCATGTAAAATATTTTTCTTCGTCGCGTCATTGAATGAGTTTGATGGTTGCACAAAGGACATGTCATTTACCCTTTAGTACTACATCTAGACAAATTTCCATAAACTAGAAAATCATTTATAGTCTATAAAATAGTCACATGCATTCTAAATTTTTCACCTTCAACAACATCATAAATTTATTATCCAACCTCTCAAAGATGTTTTAAATCATCAATTAATGGTTGCATGTATATATCAATATCCTTACTAGGAGCAGTAGATCTTGGAATAAGTAAAGACAGTAACACCTTTATACACTTCCATGGGGTAAATTTTATGTACTCACATTACCAAATGATCCATCCGAGGATAAAACATTACAAAAATCATCTACAAATCATCGAAACTTTCCATCAAAGTCTTTCTATGCCTTTGAGCCTACTGGATGATGCATAATGTTATCATCAATGTGTTTCCCTTTATGCCACCTCATATTTATGGTTTTTTTGTTAACATAAAAGCCTTTGTATTCCTGGTTTGATAGGGAAGTATCTCAATATTTTATACAATATCTTTTTTCCTTTCCCATCATCCATTTGCCACCTTGATGTACCACAAATGGTACATTCTTCAAGATCTTTAATGTCCTTCCGAAATGTAGCACAATCAAACTTACAAGCATGTATTGATATATATCATAATCCAAGGTCTCTTAACAATTTCATTACTTCATAATAAGACTTGGGCAATTTGTGTCTAATAGGTAATGCATCATTGAGCAACTCAATCAACATGTCAAAAGATTTGTTACTCCATTTATTATATGCCTTTGAATATGACAACTTGAAAACAAAAGATAGCTGCGAGAATTTTGAGCACCTTGGATATAATTCTTCTTGAGCAATTTTTAATAACCTCTCAAAATTATCTTCTGTAATACTACCAAATATATTAGGTAAACCATTATAATTTATAGTCTCCATATAATTTTGAAAATCCTCTAGCATCTATTCAATCCCATCATCACCTTCATCATTAATGTCACTATCATCGACATCATTATTTTTACCACCATCATCACTTATATCAATACTTCTAGCATTACTTACTTTACTTCATAATGTTCGCTATGATAAATCCATAGAGTATAGAATTTATCTATACCTCAAATTAGCAAGTTATTATTTACCACTTCTTGATTTTGAATGTTGAAATTTAAACAATCTATGCATAGGCAACGAATTTCACAATCTAAACCCATTTGATCTTTTACAAATTGCATGAAACTCTTCACTCCTTCTAAGTATTAAGTGGACCATTTTTGTTGAGACATCCAACTTTTGTCCATGTAGCTATACAATTTGACATACTAAGTTTTAATTTAACCAAACAATGAAATTGAGCTTGCTAAGAATAAAACGCATGAGTTCATCTAATATTTTAAACATACCTCTTAATTCTAAAGCAATAACTGTAAGATATAATTTAACGCGTGCTTTCGCTATTATGAGCTTTAGCAGCTTTTGTTTGACTATATTTGTAGATAAAGTATTGATATTATCATTCCTAACAAAATTTTTTTGGACTTATTATGTTAGATCATCAATATCATTTTTTAAAGAATACCTTAACAAGAATATTTCTTAAATAAAGATAACATAAAGTTTTCAATTAAACTTACTATGTTCAATAATAAAAGAAAATAAAGAATTGACAGCCACACATGTAAAATAAGTGTTTTATGACATCACATAAAATTGATTTTAGCATACCTGTTAACTATAATAGTCCATAAGAACACATCTTTAGTTACCATGTCATCAAAAATCTCTCTTACAACAATCAAGTAGCCATATTTCAAATACATATCCAAAATAACATTTATCAAATTCAAACTATAATTTAAATTGCTTTTTCTCACATATTCAATAATACTATTTCCCACTTTCAAATCTTCAATGAACAAGCTAAAAGAATAGTAATGACAATGACCTCATTTGGTTTAACCCTACTCATCAACATGGAATTAAAAAGCTCAAAAGCCTCGTTATAACATGTAAGGCACCCCAACATATACCCTAGAAGTATTATAGCATGTCCAAGGTGTATTAAGAAGTGAACACAAAGAATTAAGTACATCTAAGTATAGTAAGAGACATAATGGTACTTAATGTAAAAGACATCGGTAAATGGATAATTTTTTCACTTCGGCATGGTCATACATATTTAGACGTGAAATATGTAAGGAATTTTTGATATGTTTGCTTAGATTACGAGCATGATGTGATAGGAATTGATAAAAGAAGTAGTCCATAAGCAAATGAGATACTTTTGGTTAAATTGGATGTATTTTTTATGTTTCTCTTGCATGATAAGACCAAAGTTGTTGATTTGGGATATGTACCTTGCTAGATGGATAGGTTCCACTAAATATACTTTTGTAATTTGGCCATATCTTGGCTTATATACCTCCAAATTAGATAATTCCAATTAGAGATTAAACTAGAGGTATAGATTTAAAACTTTGATGAAGGAATCGAAATTTGATTTTACCTCTAAGATTTTTGAATTCTAGTTTGAAGTTGCATTCTGGTTGTTGTCCTTGTTTTCAAATAAGCTGTAGTTTTTGGCGCATAATCCTGATATAATTAACCAAATTGCATGAAATTTATTCCATTAGAAAATTAAGACATAAGGGAATGAAATTAATTGATAATATCATAGGTCAATGTGGGAATTAAAGGAAGAAGAAGGACCAATATGCAAAATTTCTAAAGTTAACACATGGACCGATTGGATTAAAGCATGTCTATCTAATAAGAATAAAGTTTGTGTGTGTCCAATAGAATTTTAACACATGTTCCAATAGAATTGTAACACATGGTCAAATAGAATTGTAATACGTGGTCCAATGGGATTATAACATATGGTCTAATAGGATTGTAACATATGGTCTAATAGGATTGTAACATATGGTCCAATAGGATTGAAACATGTGTCAAAGACTAGAAAATTCATGAAAAGACATATAGAGAGGGGAGATCGATGAAACTTTGATGGCTTAACTTCATATTTTTCTCCTCTCCATTTCACATTCATCATCTTATAAGTTATTATTTTTGGGCTAACTTTGGATATAAATGTCTTTAATGTGTTGAAATTTTTATTTAAAATTAATGGACCTATTTCTTAATTGTTGTTAGGTGATTTTCAACATATGGGAGATGAATTTGAATTAAAAAATGCAAGAAAAGTAAAGATAGTTCAAATTTCCAAATGGCAGAAAAGCTTTTGACTAAGCGTGGGCACGTGCAAAGGAAAAGTTGGTCACTAGAGTCTGATTTGACAAGAGATTCGATAGACATAAGATTCTAATTATTTTGGGAATCAAGTTGTTTTCTTTATGTAGGGATCTGCTACTTGATTTCATGGGGAAGTGTATTTGATAAAATAACTTTAACAAGGGAGCACAACCACCTCTTAGAGACATCTTATCTTATCACGTTTTTGTTTTTTTGTCTTTTTAGGAGCTTTTTGTATTTTCTAGAAAAAGGACAGAGATGGAGACCAGATGTTCTGCTATTCTTTTGTCAAGTTTCATCACTATTATGAGTAGCTAAATACATTTTCTTGATTGAAGGAAACCAACATTATCATCTAGTATGCGTGAGATTTCCTGAATAAAGTTTATTTCATTGACTAATATTAAGTGTCTTTCGTATCACTTTTCATGATTGAATTGATTGATCTGTAGGGTGCACAACTAGGAATTGATTCATTTAATATACAGCCAGATTAGTAGGATTTGACATTTAGTTTTGGTAATCCAAAGTGGCAAATAGGATTACCATCTTTTATGTTAGGGATTGGAAATTCAAAGAAAGATAATTATCTAGACTAAATACATATCATATTTGTATTGTCTTGCTTATTAATTCTCTTAGTTCTTCAAGATATCACTTAATCAAACTTAAGATTATATCGAAGTTGTTGGATAATAAGAAAGATTAGAATACATGTTTCTATTCATTTAATCCTAATAGAGAAAACCATTAAATGAGTATTTATTAATGGACTTAATTTTATATTGATGATCTATACTAGTTTGATAACGTAGGTGACCCGAAACCAAGGTTTGTTCATTAATTTTTCAGATCTGATTATTTTTTTATTTCTAATTTTTGCCAAATTTAATTTCTTAAAATCACGTTAATTCAACCCCACCCTAATTTCTTTTAGTTTTAACTCGTGAAACACTTACCAATAGATTCCTCATGGTAATGATCTTAACTCTTCACTAACCACATATTTCATTATTAGAGTTGGTATTAATTTGGTTGCAGGCGAGAACAATTACCATCATCCCGTCATTTTTCATTTGGTGATTCAAGCAAAGCCAAAGAGGAAGGGAAGGACAAGCATTAGAAGAACTACTTTGCCAATTTTAAGGTTTGAGACTCACTTAGTTAATTTCTGTATTTGTGTAATGCGTAAAAAGATTCATTTGGATGTGAAATGGTTATTGGGATGATTCTTTGGTGTTATTTTGGTGTTATCTTGCATAGAATTGGTTGAATTTGACAAGAGAGTATCATATAGCAGAATTCTGTTTATGGTTTATTGAACTAGTCATATTGTTTGGGTCATAACTCAGGCTACAGACCTCTAAATTTGGTGATTTTAGTTGCATATGAAAACTAAGACATAGAAATAGAAATATCTAGAAGAGACCCTGACTTAATTATGGTTTTATGACATAGGAAACTGAGATCTAAAATGGTGGCCTGATGCTGCCCTTGTTTTGGAGCATCTTGTGATATTTGGTCTATATCTCATGATTGGAAAGTTTAAATGGTCTGATTTTTCATGCTTTGGAAACCAGTGACAAGGAGAACAAATTTATAGAGACCTCAATACCTAATTCGAACATTTTTCTATATGAATATTGAGGAACAAGTGGATTCTTTCATATGATTTGCTTCTGGACTAACTGTTTGCCTATTTTTAAACGACTGTAGGCTTAGCACCAATTGCACTATTTTCATTTTATTTTTGTTTTTGATTTTTACTAAATCTTATTATAACCTTTTTGAATCTATATGAAACTTTTCAAGCACCTAGAAATAAATGACATAAGACTTACCATACGTGAATTAGGTGATTGAACATTGGAATTTAAGATTGAGCATAATGCATTCCAAAAAAAACTTACATGTACATAAATGATTTGTATGCATATTTATTGCTCATATGTGTATAGTATGATTATACAAGTGTGATTTTGACACCCTTCTAATGTTGGTAAGTTATGACTTGCATGCATGAATACAGATACAAATTTTATTTCTTGAAATGTATATCATATGACTTGTCAATATATGAATTGTGAAAATGGAAAATGGTTAAAGGAAATGTTACATTGCCTGCTTTATTGTCTTGGTGGTGGATAGATAGGCATGTCTATAGGGATATAGCTCAGCTGCTACAGTTTGACACTAATGATGTCTTTATTTCGAGACAATAATGTCTCAACACTTTGATGCCTTCGGGTATCCATAGTTTAATACTTTCGAGTATCCACAATTTTGATATATTCAGATATCCACAGCTCCCATTATCACTACAAGAAATACCTGCAATCCACGATGTTTTATTGATAAAACGTCATAAATTGTGAAGACTTTTCGTGTCAATAAAACGTCACAAATTGTGAAGACTTTTTGTGAAATTTTTCGCGATGTTTTATGTAAACGTCACGGATTTGTAATACTTTTTGCGACATTTTATCAATAAAACATCGCTAAATAGAAACCGTGATATTTTGTTGAAGAAGACGTCGTGGAAGGCTTACTTAAAACATTATGCTTCAGGAGCAAAACAACGTCGTTTGGTTTAAAATCAAACGACGTCATTTTGGTTTTCTTAAAACCTCTACCCAAGTTCCCTTCCCCGCCCAGCTGTGTGCTAAATGTGTGGAGTGTTTATAGAGATGGATTTAAATGGGTTTTAATGAATTTAAATGAAGATTTGGTGAGGTTGTGATATAGAGTTGAAAAAAATGATAAGTTTTTGATGAAATAAAAGTGTAAAAAGTGGGAAAAATGCATCAGATGAAGGTAGATAGAGAAAAAAATGCTGAAAATGGAATTTGTGTGTATGAGAATATGATTTTTGATGTTTAAGTTTGAACCTTGGATTTTTCATTTGATTTGTGTTGTTGAGCTGAAATAAAGCTAGAAGAATTGGTTTAAGTGTTTTATGTGTTAATTGAAGAAGGTAGAAGTAAGAAAAATCTAGAAAAAATTGTAGTAGAGAGCAGAAGTATATGTGAAGTTTCGGATTTTTGATGTTTGAAGTGTAAATTTGAACTTGACTTGTTTAGAGATTATATTGGATATAGAAATGCAAAATAGATGATTTAGGAGTGAGTAAATATGGAAATAATGAAAGAAAGAAGGAGAGAAGAAGAAGAGATGATTGACGAAGAAGAAGAGAGAAAGCACGCCTGTGCATACCAATCAAATTAGTCACGGTCGTGCACCCCTAACGCACGGCCATGCACAACCAAATGACCATTTTAGAATTTTCTAACAATATGCTTTCGGGTCAACTTTGCATCATCATTATGATAAGGT
This sequence comes from Erythroxylum rufum, assembly GCA_027478365.1. Classification (NCBI taxonomy): domain Eukaryota; kingdom Viridiplantae; phylum Streptophyta; class Magnoliopsida; order Malpighiales; family Erythroxylaceae; genus Erythroxylum; species Erythroxylum rufum. The sequence continues at coordinate 12,249,409 of JANIHZ010000009.1, read as the reverse complement.
AAATGACACAATTAGGCAACACTTTCTTTAGAAAATTGTTCTCCAATGTCTTAAGTTTCTAATGACACCAAGATCATACAATTTGATTCAGTATTCTAAAAGTTATACTCAATTTACTTTGGACTATTCTTTGAACTATGATCGTTCTCTATATTCAACTTCAAGTCAGATTCTAGAATTCTTAGAGATAGAATTAAAATTTAATCTCTTCAGAAAATTTGTAGCCATATGTCTCTACTTCAATTTAAATCAAGAATCATTCCATTTGGATACCTACTGATCAAAATATAGTCAAAATACCGAAGTATGTCCAGTGAAATCATCTCTATTTTTCATATTCCAGTATTCCTTAACATTTTCATCTTAAATTCAACAATCAATCCATTTCACATGGATATAATTTTTGTGGAGATGAAGAAAAATGTGTTATGAGTCTATTGGTTCAAGAATCAAGTCATTTGGATGTCGGATGAAGAAGTTATAGCAAAAAGATCAAAGGATGTTTAGAAAACCATTTTCCTGTAAAAAGCTAAAACTTGAAACCATCCTGCGAAGTCGCGATCGTGCTCGCGACCTTTATTAGAAGCCAAACGACGTCATTTTGCTTACTTAAAACCTTCTGCTTCAGGAGCAAAACAATGTCGTTTGGTTGGTTTTGTTTAAACCTCACCCTAGTCCCCTTCCCCGCCCACCTGTGTTTTACCGCAGATCGCTAGAGCTATGTCATTGTTGAGCTTCTCCTCCCTCCTTCTGACCTTCAATTGTCGCAATCTATTTGTTACCTTTTTACATATTTCACATCTTGTTCTTCGATTTGGGCTTCCAATGTCTCTCCCTTTTCTTCGGTTTAGCTGTGAGCTTCATTTTCTATAATACCCATTAAGCTTTCTACTGTTGTTGTGTTGTGTTGTTTTAGCTATGTGATCATTGTTGTTATGATAGATGGGTTTTGGGTGATTTGGGCTTGGAAGGTGTTCATTTTTAGGGTTTTGAGTGTTCGGTGGTTGATAGATAGATAGGTTTTGGGTGTTTAGTGTTATAGATTTTAGCTAAGGATTGGATGTCTCTACGTTTTGGCTTCATTTAGTAACATGGGATTATTTCTACTGTTACTTTGATTGCTGGGACAGTTGCTTCTGTTCTAAGTTTATCGGGGTAATTGAGACTTTTGATAACTTATTTGTGCTCAGTGACTTGTTCTTTTGTGAAATGGTCTTTAAGTTCCGCGGTTAAGTGTTGGCTACTAATCTAGCTCGATTTAACAATAGCTTGGGAAAATGGTGTTAGAAATGTATGAAGAATTGTGACGGTGACTTCTTGTGGTTGAATCCATTTTATTCATGTTATAGTAATGAAATGGATAGTTTTAGTAATGCCTGTGCTCTAATTGTAAATTTGGATGCTGCCTTTGGCTGGCAATTCTGCATACGCGCTGACCTTTGTACTTAGTGTCCTTGATGTGGTTTGCTACCCTTATATACAACTTCATGCTCTAATTCAAAATTTTCGCCCAATTGAGCTCGTCTAACATATTTCAATAGCAGGATCACTACGACTGACTCCATTTAGTTGACCTCCATATAATTCATCACTTATACTACTTGTTCATATTTAGTGGTGGAAACTCATTTGTTCGTTGCAATGCCAATAGAATATAGACTAATTGAACTCTGTTAGTAGAAAGTCTAATGTGGGATTCAACTCTTGGGGAATTCAGGCCTCTATGTAATGGGGATGGCTGTTTCCTGCTATGAGTTGGATCATATTCTAAGAGAATCGATCACTATTAGATCCTGAACAACTTCATTAACCCTTTAAAGCACATGTGTGTTATAAAGAAAATGATTGATTGATCTAAAGCAAAAGATGGTTGTGACTGGGCTTAACTTTTTATAATGCAACTTTGTTATCTGAAATAGTGGGAGTTATACTAATTCTTCCACCTCTTTTTTCCTTGCACAAAGAAAAATCTAATAATCACCTATTTGTCTGTTTTGATACTGCCTCCGCCTGATTTTGTGCTGTATATGAGTACATTCCCATTCTTCTTGTTTACCAGATTTTGGTGTTACCCATTGAAGAATTCTTGAATTGTGACTACATAATGAATAATGCATCAATGAGTTCGGTGATCGTTGATGTGGTTTTGTGGATTCACATTCTCATCTTTACTAGTTTATAATGCTTGTATTCTTACTAAGTGCTTTTATTTCTTCAGAAGCACTAGTTGCTTGTTTCTTATTACAATAATTCTCGTGGTTGCATAACCTTCCTGCTTGTGTATATGCTATATATATTTATTACATACCCAGTTCCCTTCCAGTTGATTCTGCCATTTAAGACACTTATCTTTCCATACGCATATGCAAATGTCTAAAAAGACATTGCTCTATGTATGATCTTTTAAATGTTAATTTTAAGTATATAATTTGTCCTATTAACTTGAATTTTCATAAGAGAATGGGTTTTGATTGTATTTCTTGTAATTTTTTATTTATTTATGTATTTATTGTAATTTTATTTATATAATGATTTAACATGCCAGTTTTACTTATTTACTCTTTAACCTGCATCACTCTTTATTATCACATCTGCATGTGGGTCTACCAAAAACAACATCTCTACTAGGTAGGAGTAAGGTTGTGTACTATCAGACCTTTCTAGACCTCGCTTTATTGTGGGACTTCAGAATGGGTGTGATGATGAACTAAATGAAGTTGTTACTTTCATACAAATACAAATGTATAATAATTTGACAATTATGATTACAAAAATTCTATTAATTCGAACACATGCATACTTGATTGAATATACATAATTTTTGGAATCAACGATTCTTTCAAAACAACGGATTTCCCCAATCATGTATGGACCACTAGGACATCGCCACCGCCTCTATTTCCATCTATGTTCTCTTGAAGATTTAAGGAAGCTTAACACAACTCATAGTATATACAATCAAACATTGATCGGATAGCTTCCTAATAGAAAATTAGATATAGATAATTAAGGAAGAGAGGTAATTCAAATGATACTAAAAACCTTAAAGAAGAAGATAAGCAAGCAGTGATTAGAATTTGATGAGGAGGTTTGCTCTTCATCAGGGAGAACTTTACATTCCTCCCAACGGAGTTCATTTCCACTATTAGAAATATAACATCCCATCCCCGACGGGAAGGGTAGAGTAGTAATTTGGAAAGGAGTGAGAGTGATTAGGACTGATTTGACATTTTCATGCATACTGGTATTTGTGAATAGTGAATGTTTGCACATGAAAAATAACTGTACATGCATTCATGACATTTCCCGGTATTTACGCCTAAATGAAATTTTGTGATGGATAATGTGGTATTTGTGTTTGAAAAATTATTTGAAGTGATTCCTTGTGTGTTTTATATTTTAAGGGAATTTTAGGAATTTTTCTGAAATTTTTCGGGAACAATTTCCGAACCGAAAAAATCGCCAAGTGGCGAACTGACTGGTTTCTGGTACCGAAAATTTCTGTCAAATGGTACTGGACTATTGGGTATATTATTTTGGGATCGAAATTGGGACTCTTGGAAATGAATTAAAGATGTATTTTTTTAATTTGAGGATTATTTAATTAAAGTGTTTTAATTGAATTTTGTCTTTTCCTCTTTACCATGGACAAGTGTTATAGTGCCACATCTCCACTTCATTTAATGCTTCAAGCATTCTCGGTTGTTCCTTGATTAAAGAATGAAAAAGATGAGTTTTATTGCTTATTTTCCTCCTTCATCCGAGACCATCATCTTCTTCTTTTCATTGGTTTTCTTTAAATTTCTCTAGCTAAATTCCTACTCTTCTCCTACCGTAAGCGCTTCCCTTTCATGCTTACAAGCTAAAACCTCCTACTTCCTGACTATGATGGTGATTGTGTATGTGAAGTGGTGTGGAGAAGTGAGAAAGTAGAGTAGGTGGAGAAATGAAGAGGAAGCTTTGATTTGGTAAGATTTTAATTATGCTCTTTAAATAGTAGTGGTTAGATGCATGGAGTGGAAGTTATTGTACATTAATTATGATTGATGATGCATTAATTTCATGAAACCTATGATTTGATTTGTTGGGTGTGAGTATATGTTTGTGTGAGGATATGTGTTGTATGAAAGGTAGAATCGTTTAAAGTGAATTTTATGACTAGTGTTGAATGGAAATTAAAGGAATCAAGTGGAGTTAGGTGCTGCCAAATTATGGCTATTTACCCAAGTGAAAGTATTGATGATATATTGGTTGATTTCTTGTTTAATTAGTATGCTAATTGAAGTAGAATTGTAATTAGAATGATAGGAATTGAATTGAGTATCAAAGCTGGAAATTTGATCTTGTTCATGGTTTAATGTTTTTCCCATAACTAGTTGTGTGCTTACGAAATTGAGGTGACGTTTGTCTTAAATGAAAATTGAGACATTTGGATACATTTTATATGAAGGACGTTCTGCCCAATTTTGATTAGAAGAGTGTTGAATTTTGCTTTGAAAGTGAATGATATGAGCTGTGTGAATAGTATCTGAGATTGATGACTTGAAACTTTGATGCATTTTTCTAGATTGATTTAGGGTGAATTGGTGAAATTTGTCTTAATAAAAGTTGAAGAGGTTTCTGTTATCTTTTTATTGCCACTAGGTATGCAATTTTTTTATATGTAGGTTAGGAGTTATGACCTATTGAATGTTGACTGTTTATGTGCATTGTGTTGGAACCTAGCCCTAAATGTAGGTTTTGTGAGTATTGTGCTTGGAAGCTAAATTAGAGATTTTTGTATTTGAATTGGTTCAAGTGATCTTCTTGAAAGTTGTAGAGAAGAACTCAGCTTTAAAATGAGATTTATCATGCTAATTTTGGATGTCAGAATTGGGAGTTATGAATTTTCAAAGACTGGACTTAAGTTAGGTAATTTGCTAGTTAACAGGACAGCCACCTTCATGGGAGAAATTGACCTACTTAGAAACAGAATTGGCTTTTAAGCCCTTCATGAAAATTGAAGTATGTTGTCTGATCTTTCTAGTGATATAAGGTAGAGAATTTTTCGACATTGGAGCAAGGAGTTCTGATTTTTAGAAAATTGTGGTACTGTTCAGGTCAAATGTAGGGGCAGCAGCATTAATTGAATTTTTTAATCCACTTAGCAATTGCATTTGGTTCTATGTTTTTCATGAAATTTGGAGGACACATTCTGATCTTTCTTTTGGCAAACACTTGTAATTTTTAGCAAAGGGAATGGGAAGTTATGGATTTTACAAAATTCTGCACTGTTTTGAGACATATTGTGAAGGCAGTAGCTTTGAGTGTATTTTTGACACCCTTAGGGGTGAAATTGGTTTTTGTGTCCTACATGAAACTTGTAGAGGTTTTCATGATCTTTTCAATGAGATATGGGTTGTAATTTTCTGATATGTGTGCAAAGAGATATTTAAGTTTGAAATTCGGATAGAAAGTTGGAAAGAGGGAGGAAGATCAGAGGATCTCGCGATTGCGAGATGGTGGATTTTGACTCGCAGGTGCGAGCCGTAGTAATCGCGAAATGGCCGTTGAATTTTGGCGACTCGCGATCGCGAGCGGCTTGTTTTGCGTGAACACTCGCCTCGCGAGTGCGACTCCTTGCGAGTGCGAGGCAGTCGATTTTTGCGCCGCTCGCAAGGGCGACG
>JANIHZ010000009.1:12172000-12188801 GCA_027478365.1 Erythroxylum rufum | reverse complement strand
GTATTTTCGGACAAATTTACCCTTAGATTATTGAAATACATTTTTTTAATCTCTTGATTCTAAGGGCAAATTTGTCCGAAAATACCTAATTGGGGTATCTTGAATGAGAATAAAAAACACAGGGGCTAAGGTGAACGAATTAAAAATATAAGGGCTAAGATGAATAATCAAGTATATCACAGGGGTTCTTTTGTGTGATTTGCCATTAGATTTTAACTAAATGTAAGTATCTAGGGTTGACCGCAACTTGGAGAATACATAGTTTTAACTTTTGAATCCTTAATTCGTTATATGTTCAAAAGAATTATACTCATTTGCAATTTATGAATAAAATTCCTTCCAGTATCACCATTAATATTTATTTCTATTTTAGCCCTATTTCTTTTCTTCTTTAACTGAAGCTTATAGTTACTACTGTATCTTTGCCTACATGTGTGAGTGTGTTCTTTTCCTTGTGGGAGTGATAACTTCAAAAAAAAAAAAAAAAGAGCACACTTTAGGAAAAAGGCACTGTGGTGGTAGAATATATCTTCTTTCATTATACCCCGAAAATGAAAAGATGGGAAAAGAGAATATCTTTTTCATCGAATGGACAAAGTTTCTTGCCTCAAAGACAAGATACTATATAGCTTTTTAAGACGCAAACAAACTAAATGACAAGTTGCATGTGAGTGGAAATGGATTTGTATTTGATTTGATTATGATCTTGGGTTTTGGCTATTGTAGTTTAAGAAATTGATTAAATCATTATCCATCTATATAGTAGGTAAGTAATTGTAGAGGAATTATCAACTAGAACATAATTAATGTTATAAAAATTTCAGTTATTTTTGATATCTCGTATTAGGATAAAAATATAAACATTAGGACTAGTTATACAACATTTCATATTCAAACAAGAATTTCAAGTAACTTGTGTTTCATGCCATATCATAATCATTTTTATTTTTATTTTTATTATAGATGATTGAGACTCAGAATTTTAAAGCACTTTTTAATAAGGAAATAGGTAGAAAAACCATCATTTTTACTTAAAGCAACTCATAGATATAAAATTCGAATATGTGAGATAAGAGGCTATTAGCATGTGGATTTTGTCAACCTTATTATGTATGATGACCATCAAAAGAAGGAAAATATAGAGAAAAATACCTACTTCAATATGTATTACATGTTATTGCTCTATTCTTAAAAATTAGTGAAACCTTATCTTGGTGATTTTAAGCTAGTAGCAAGATTTTAAGATTTTGAATAATATTGTCCACAATTTTAGTTCTTTTATATTATTCCCCTATATAGTTTAGTGTTATAATCATGTAATTATGATAAGATAATTTTCTTTCTTTTTTAAACTTAGAGATACTATATAAAACAGGTTATGTATATTGTTCTTTTTCATCAATGAAAATACTTTTTAGACATTATTCTTTCTTAATATCAAGAGCCTACTACTATTTTTTTTCCTTACCCATAGTTTCAATTAGCCATTTCACAAGATACTATTTTCCATCAATATTATGACTATGAATTTGACACCAAACATTACAACTTAAATACCAACAATCACATCACTCCCAATTACTAATATAACCAGTCTTATCATTATCATCTTAAATACAAGCAATAATTTTATTTGAAGAACTAAGTACAATTAGTACTACTCACTTGTGACCTGTTTGGTTATGTTAACATTAGCATTCCATTACCTTTGAAGTCTAGCATGTCCTTTGACCATGAAATTCACAAATTTCTTTAGTGAAAAAAGGCTGATTGGCTCGTATATTAGCATCTGACTACAACTCTTTTTTTTTGGTTACGTCAATAGCGGCATAACTATATCCTATGTCTTTTGAAAAACCCTTGGAACCTATTTTTTCACAATATACCACTACTTATTGGACACTTTTACAATTTCCTATTTTTTCACAATATACCACTACTTATTGGACACTTTTACAATTTCATCTCCACATTATTAAGAAAGGTTGCTCTTTCATCATATAGTATTTAATAACTCTCTCTTCTAATATTAAAGATGTCGTTGCTATTAAAGATCTGATTTACAAAGAGTTTTAAAGTAAGCAATACACAAAATCCAAAATCTTTTTTGGATTGAAAAAAAGAAAATAGGTCTAATGAGGATCCTACTCTATATGCTCTCAACAGACTCACATTAGACTATGAATCCTTTTTCACTACTATAGATAACCACAATACTCCGTCTTCTTTCTCGGACCTCCATCTTAAGCTCCTTCTTTATGAACAACATGCCACTATGATTAACCTGAAATTGCCTTTGCAACAATTCTGAGTCTTGGGGGATAAAATTAGTGACAAAAATTGTCAATGAGGCAACCACCATTTCAAAAATATAGGACAACATAACTATTACCTATGTAGCGCTCCATTACCGTAGGGCACGTATCAAAACTCCCTGGGGACATTCTAGTACATAACCTATGATAATAGCGCACTACGATCAATCACAACATTCACTTTACATGGCATCATATATCTTATTCTCTTATGAACGTCATTAAGAAATTCACAATATTTAAAAACCCAAAATTTCCTTATTTCATTTCATAAAAAACTAAAGGTTTACAATATGTCTTTCAACATTCCCTACATATATAACATCATAGCCTAATACAAGAGTGCTACATGAAAGAGGAAATATACAAAATCTACCTAATCTGTCCAAAATCTAACTGACTGACCTTTGAGCCATGACTTCTCTTTCCAAATCACAAGCCTACACTGCTTGTAGCGTCTTTCAGTAGCTAGAGTCGTCTCTCGGTCCTGAAAAGTCAACGTTACAATTTTGGTGAGTTTCACGAACTCAATGAGGTAACCATCATCGATGCATAGTTCACTCAATTAATTCATCACGTCATTACATATAACATATATTTCATAACTTTGCATAATTGATCACATATCGCATTCTCACTCAAGAGTAAACAATTTTGCATTTCAATTAGTCAAACATACTTAATAAAATGCATATGAAATGCTCATGTGACTCCTTGTCAATTATTACGTTATTGTGACCGAGTGCCTAACTGTCCCATATCCATTGTGAATACCGGGCTCATTCATAATGTCCCTTATCCGTTGGAGATACAGGGCTCATTTTACATAGTGAGCCTTTGGCTCTTAATCACATTTAGAGCTTTAAGCTTGTTTTCAGTAGCTACTCAGGTCACAACTCTCATTATCTGATCATGCATTCATACATAGAATGCATCTCTCATTATCAATCATGTCATGAAACATTTAGTTTGTCACATTGACATACAAGTAGCAATTCAATATCTCATTCATATATCACAATCATCAGACCTTCATTGTCTGGAATCAACACAATCAATTCACATTCATTCAATAATTCAAACATAATATAAAGCAAACAATTAATTGAGTGAAACCGTCTAGGTTACTCACAAGTCACTCCCGAAGCTAACGCCTAGAAGGTCCGGCAAACGTCTAGAGGTTGACGTTCTAGTTGCTCCTCTATAATAAGCAATATACACATATCACAATTTGCACAATTATAAGTGTTTAATAATGCATATGTATGCAATGAAATATGTACAATGCATGTTCATGACAACCCCGGATGTTTTTCCATTATCCTCATCATATAATCCATTCTATCTCGAAACCATTGAAATCACAATTCATAACTCATTGAATCACTTTCAGATTTTTCCAAAAACTAAATTTCGGGTCTACTGTTCTTATACTGAAATAATACACTATACTCAATTTCCATCTAAAAATTGAAAGTCCTAGAGACTGTATCAAAATTCTACTTCTTCATGTAATTTGTATCTCTATTTCTCTAGTTTATTCCAAATCAAAAATCATCTTATTTAGATGACTAAATATCAAGATATAACCGAAATACCCAAGCATGTTTAGTGAAATCATACCAGTTCATACTATTCCAATAGATTCCCTTACTTTCCTTCAATCAAACTTTTTAAAATCAATTTATAATGATAAAATTTTTATGTAGAGATAAAAAAATTTGTTAGGAATCTATTGGTTCAAGAATCAATTCATTTGGAGGTCGGATGGTGAAGTTATGGCCAAAAGAATCAAACATGATTATGTCCTCAATCATATTGTACTTATTTTGGGAAAATTGACATAACGTTTACTAAAGATATTAGCTTAAGGTGGTCTTAGGATGGTTTCTAAGAAGACTTAGAGATTTACAACTTTCATGAAGACCTCAAAGAGAGATTTTGCCGTCTATAAGGTCAAAATCACGAATTTCTGAAAGAGTACAGTGTATGTTTGTTAAACAGGCATACACCTCCACCTAATGGACATACACGGGGTTCCAACCTCGTGAAGGTCCGTTTAATGGACCTAATGTCTGTTTAACGGACAAGAACAAAGCTAGGGGTCCTTCCAGACCTGAGAAGGTCTGTTTAATGGACCTATTGTCCTTCTAACAGACATAAGTGAAGCCTAAGCCCTTCCAATGGTTCCTGTATCCATACTAACATCACTTTCACTCATTATCTTCCCAAATTCACCTCTTCTAATGTAATATCACTTCTTAACAATTCAACTACCAAATTTATTTTATTAAACTCTCAAATCTCAACTCATTTGATTCATTACATTCAACTACATCTCATCATTCATAATTCTTATCCTTTTTCCATAACATATCTTATTCCTAAGTATCAAACAATTCATATTCAAAATTCATTATTTCTAGTTGCTAACTTCTTCATGTAAACCTCATTTTCATCTCAACATCATCCATACACAATTCATATTTCATATTTGTTCATAAACACTCAAAGTAGAACATTTTCACATTCTCTCAAAACAGAACACAACATATACACTCATCTAACAGTGTATTATGCCCATTTCTCAATTTCATGTCACATTTTGGGACTTTTAATGACAAAATTTAAATTCAATATCTTAATGAAAAATGTAGCCATATGTCTCTAGTTTAATCCAAACTAAGAATCATCTCATTTGGATAACTATAGAACAATTTATGGCTAAAACACAGAATCATATTTAGAGATCAAGTTGCTGCTACATTTTCCGGATTAACTACCAATTTTGTTTTCAAATCTTACCCTAACACAACTCATACAAAGATCACCTTTTCTACTCCATCTACTCCTCATTCTTAACGACATTTCAACTCAATATCATTCACAAATCAATTTATGATCTATATTTGATCATTAACCAAAAACAGAGCACATATATTTTCCCATTCATCAACAATTTTTTGCACTCATCCAACACCATTTTGATGATCATTCTACCTCAAAAACATATCTATAACAATATATGAATTATTACTCATCCTACATAGCCAAAAATAAGACATTTTCATAAATTTTTCATCACCCATGACACAAACATGAACATTGCATAACCAAGTCATCAAATCTCAATTTACTAATTATTCTAGCTTAAATTTAACCATACCCATGATATTTAAAGCATAACTTACTTGGTTTAGCTTCAGTTCTTCAAAAACAAAACTTAGCCCTAGCTCCCAAGCATCACACAATCATCATCTTAAAGGTGGTAAGGATAGTTTTTCTTATGGAAAATTGAAGAAACAATAAGATGGAAGTAGCAATTGATAGATGGAAGCAAGGTGTAGCGTTGGTGAGGTGAGAAGAGAATGAAGAAACAAAAATGAAGAAAAAGAAGAAGAAAACGACGAAAAGATGAAGAAAGCAAGAGTTAAAATTAAAGACAAAACAATTTATTTGGTCTTTCTAAGTGAAGAGTATCGTGAGATAGAGGAGTGGTGAGTGGCAGTGACACTTGTCACTGCCACTTGTCACCTTCCTATGGTCCCATTTGGACCCTTATTAAAAATTAGTCTATTTGTCTCCAATTTCTAATCCAATTATCTCTAAATTTTCAATGACACTTGTCAATAATTCCTAAAGTTATTTATCAAAATCTCCATTACCATTTGACATAAATTCTACTACTATTTATCATTTGTCATGCCACTTGGCATTTTTCTTAGTCCAAAACTTACCCTAAATTTTTAGAAATTTTCTTAAAATTCTCTAAAAATTCTAAATCAGTAGTTACACTCTCCAAATAAATTTTTCAATACAAACAAACCACAATTCTCAATATAATCACATTTATAAACAAGTATACCCAGAAATTGTCAATGAATGCATGTACAATTATTTTCATGTGCGAAAATTCATATTCAAGTGTATGCGCATTTCATGTAATGCATGAGCATGAAATGTGTTTTCAAATCTCTCAGTAATCTCTCATATTTACTATTTTAGCCTTACATGGATAACGGGATGTTACAACCTAAATTCACCAAACACTAATTCTTAATTTTTCAATAACCCCATTGTTTTATTTGCTGGGTCGGGTCACTAGGTTGATAAAAATCCTATTTCATTAGCCTAAACAAACCTAACCCCTTATCCACCTCATTTCATCCAATCCCTTTTACTTAGTCTAATCACCCATTTGACCTAATTATAGAAACTCTACAAAAAATATTAAATTTGTTACAAATGGGGCCATATTACTGCAAGATGTTGATTTAGGTATTTGCAAATTTTGCAATGCCTAATCCACCTCTTTAAATAATCTTTAAATTGCTTGTTTCATCATGAGCCTTCATAATGAACCCAATAATACCTATCTTACCTTAAGTGATAGTTGAATGTATTTTAAACATAGGCGCAAGCTCTTATATGAGTCTTGATTTGTAACTTGTTGAATCTGTGGAATCATATTAAGGATATGACTAAATGCTCGTTGGTAATGGTAATACTTTTCCCATTTCATTTCCTAGCACATGAACTCTCCCTATGCACCTTATACCTCTTTTCCTTCATAATATCTTAAATTTCACAAAACTTACTGATAATCTTTTGTCTATTGCTAAATTTATTGAAGACAATTCTTATTGCATTGAGTTTGGCCCTTTTAGTCATACTATTAAGGAAATAAGAACGAGGATACTACTTATAACAAATAACACTCACAATGCTATAAATACCTAATATCGATCCCTCGGGCATTCAGCAATTACATTGCTTTCATAACCTGTCGATATCATAGCTCATCATATTTCCTTTGACATCCAACATCATCATTTTAGACATCCTTGCAATAAAACTCTTTCTCATTTTTCTAATGCTTCATCTATTATGCTTTACGTAATAAAATTGTGTACTTCATGCTTCTAAAGTAAAAGTACTCAATTGTCTTTTCCTTTATCGTATTAAATATCTACAAAGCCTTTACAATTAACTTATTATGACATTTGGGGCCTATACCATCTTTCTATCTAGGTATTGTTGTTTTATTATATTTGTATATGATTTTAGTCATTTCATATGTATCTATCTTTTAACTTATAAGTCACATGCCATTCAACACTTTAAAACTCATACTAAAAACATGTTTTTCACCATCATCAAGACTTCTCAATGTGATGGATATATGAACTCATCAATGACTTTTTTTTTCAATACCTTTACACTTATGGAATTTTATATTGTGACTTTTTCCCTCTTACTTCCTAATAAGATCGCCCTCTTACTTCGTAATAAGATGAACTTGTTGAACACAAAATCTAGTACATTATAAAAATTGCCTCAGTTTTTTTTATAAATGTCTCTCTTCTAAAAGTTTTTTTGTTTGAAGCCTTTTCCACAGTTTTTTTAAATTTTATAAGCCTTCTTCTTATATCTGTCCTCAATCATAATTCCCCTTATAAGACCCTTTTTAATCCAAACCTAACCTCTCACATCTTCAAGTCTTTAGATGCTGTTATTTCCCTTTCTTTGGATCCACACAATTCGACAAACATACTCCTAAGTTCACACCATATATTTTCTCAGATATCTACACCAATACAAAGGTTACCACTACCTTGCCCCAACCATCACCTCTAGTTCTACAAACTACACGTATCTTGAATTCACCATCGCCTTTACCACACTCATCACATTAACAATCAGTAGTCACTCAAACTCAATACAACACTTGTATTCCTTACAACTTCTCTAATTATATCACCTATCACACCCCCACTCAAGAATATGATCCTACTTCTTTCACTCAATTCAAATAATTACTCCACTAGCATCAGGCTACATATGTTGAGTTTAATAGTTGACCATACTAACACTTTTAACCCTATTGTCAAACCAACCACTATTCATATCATCCTCATAGTAACTGTCACTTTAAAATTAATCCATTTTCCAGCTTGATGTCAATAATATCTTTCTTTATGGTCATCTTCAAGAACTTGTCTACTTGATTCAACCATTTGGTTTTGTTGATCCCAATCATTCTCACCATATTTTTCATCTACATAAAGCCCTTTAGAGTCTCAAACAAGCTCTTCACACTTAGTTTCATCAATTAAGTCAAAAACTTCTTGACTTTAACTTCACTTCCTCAAAATTAAATAGCTCTCTTTTCATTCATTCTACCCTTTTAACTTCACTTCCTCAAAATTCAATACCTCTCTCTTCATTCATTCCATCTTTGTTGACACCACATTCATCTTAGTTTATGTTGATGATATCTTGGTTATATGTTCTTTATAATCCTTCATTTCTTCTCTTATTCATGTCCTTAACAACACCTTTTCCATCAAAACCTTTTATCTCTTCATTACTTCATTGGTATTGAAGTCACATCCACACCAAATGGCCTCCTTACACATTAAAAAAAAAAAAACTCAAGATCTTCTCTTTTGTACCCATTTTACAAATTTAAAACTTGTGCAAACACCCTACTCCTACTGCCTATCATATAACTATTGGTGCTCTTTAGTATCTTTGCCTTGTCAATCCCGATATTCAATTTGTTATTAATAAAGTCTCACAATTCCTTTATTATCCTACTAATCTTCACTAGAATATAGTTAAATGAATTATTTGATATTTTCCATCAACAACCTCTTATGGCGTACACTTAAGTAAAGCCTCAATCCTCAATCCTCAATTTTACTGCTTCCTCCGATGCTGATTGGGTTCACTGCCTTGATGATCGTCATTCTACCTTCAGTTACTGCATTTTCTTAGGACCTAATCTTATTTCTTATAGTGCAAAGAATTAGTCTACTATTGCTCATTATAGTATTGAAGATGAATATAAAAGTATTTCACTTGCATGTACATAATTAAATATCTTTTTGGTGAAATTGACTTATCTAATCACAAACTCATCTTGTAGTGTAATAATCTTGGTGCTGCATTTCTTACCATAAATCCAGTTTGCGCCAAGCATATCAAAATTCACAATTATTTTATTCAATGTTTAGTCACCAAGAAGTCTCTCTTCATCCATCATATCCCAACTAAAGCACAAATCGTCGACGTCATGACTAAGGCTCTCGCATCCACTACATTTCACAAACTTCACACTTGAGCTTGAGGAAGGATGATTATATTTGAAGATTTGGGAGAATTTTCTCCATAATTTTAGTTATTTCATATTATTCTCATGCATATTTTCTAGTTCTATAATCATATCATTGTGATCATTAATTATGATAGGATAATTTTCTTTCTACTTTTACACTTAAAGAAATTGTATAAATAGGCTATGTACATTATTCTTTTTCATCAGTGAAATCAATGTTTATACATTACTCTTTCTACACCAAAACATTCCTAACGAGTTTGTAATATTTCATGCTTTATATGAGAATAAATTCTTTACATTCCTACTAAGCATTTTCTTACAATAGTTACTTTGAACTAAAAAATCTTAAGCAAATAATTTTCCTATGTACAGAAAGTGAAAAAATTTATGTGATGGATGTATGATTCATGTTCTAACAAAAGTAACAAAAGAATAAGAGTTCTGAGATTAAACTTGCTTTCTTACTAGTATATAGTGATATGATAATTGATGCCCTCTTTTTTAAATATTTTATAAATTTAAGGATTTAAAAAGAAAATTATCTTCACCCAAGTCAATACTAAATATATCGAATAATTCTAGTTTTTATTGTATGACGACCCTTATAATTTACTTGATAAACTTAAACAAAAATGTTGCTTTGAGGCAAAAAAATGACAAAAAATGACCCTAATGTTTACATTCAATTACAGGTTAATCTTTAACGTTTCACTGTGTTCAATTAAACTAATATTTTACAAACGTTCAAATTAAATCTTCTATGGATGGAAATTTTAACAGACTTGAAGCCATCATTCATCAGTCATATTATTACTGACGTGGTAAAAAATAATAATACTTTACCTTTAAAATAGACTCATAGTGCAACATGTGGATACCATGTTGCACTACATGTTGCACTGTGAGACCTAGTCATAAATTTAAAAAATCTAAAATTTTTAATCTAATTAAATAAAATATTTTTCTTAATTATTTCCTAAATTTATAAAGTATTATAACTATCTCTAATTTCATAATCCCTAAAATTCATCCAACCTTAATTCATTCTTCACCTTTCTCTCCCATCTTTTTCACTGTCTTCCATTCTAATTTTCAATCTAAACACTACTGTTGCACATTCTTGACTATTATTCAGATTATAATACAAGCAAAATCTGGTATTCCCATGATCTTGAGTTTATTATAAGTATTTTTACTGTTAAAAGTTTAATTTCCAATTCAAATTTTTATATGATTATGGATCCAATTATTTATGTCATGAACTTACCAAATATACCTTTATGAGTTACATCTGGACATATAACATGAAGCATAAACCAGGTTCTTGGCAATGTGAAGAAGATGCATGAATGGCTTCTTGGAGGATATGTTCTACGCTCAAGTCCTTGGAACTCTTGGGTTTTCAAAGGCACTAGAAGTGACGCTTGATCTCATGGTTTTACTAACAAACTTTTGGCGTTTTGACTTGTCCATCACCCAACAATAATGATGGCTTTTATAATATTGATTGATAAAGAGCGTCTGCTTTACATTGTTTCTGTGATTTTTAACGGAAACAAGTGACTTAACAGATCTGCGATCACCCTAGGCCCATTTCAAAGTCCTTATTTTGCTATTTTATAGTGCAAAAGCTCGGGCTCAAACCTAAATGGGGCTTCTGAATGCTTGTCCTAAGGCACGTTCACGGTTCACCTGAGTTACCTTACTGTGTTGTATCTCTCAACAAAGATTCGAAGAGCTAGGTTTGAGCCATATATATGAAGATCTTCATATATATAGAGATCTTCATATATCTCACAATGTGCCTTGTCTGACTCTAAATGATGGGATATTACTATATTAGTAGACCTAGGACATGGGCCATCTAACTTTAGGAGATGAGTAAGTTGCCCTCGAGTTTCATTAATAGACCTCGTTGATGGAACTCTACATATATGAAGATCAAGTTCCGAATACTTAATGTCATTTCTTAAGTTACAAGAAATGCTTTTTGGCACTAAATGTATTGCGTGCTAGCTAACTTGTGATTGTCCAAATACAATGACTATGATCCTTTAAAAAATAGAACTTCTACTAATTTTGAGAAGCTAGTGAAATCATTTTGAAGCTTTCCTAAATTTAACTCAAACTTCCAACTCTGAAGTCAATTTTTTTCTTTCTTGATACGTTCCTTCTTCAGCACTTACGTTCCTTTTATGTTAATAGGTGCCAACTTGAAATTTTGAGTCACAGGTTTTTCAGTAGCAGCAAGTCGACGAGAAAGGTAGAGGAGTTGGTTATCATCCCTCGTGTTAAAATAATAACGAGATTTCAAGTTCAGAGTTTTACGGATATAATTAGGCCTAAGGATTTTGAATGAACATTAAAGGGTACAATTGGTAACTAAGAATGAAGACATGAGAAAGAGCATGTAATTTACATTGCTTAATTTTTGTTTGTTTGGTTGTTATTAGTAGATAAGATAAGGATTGACAAATTTATAATAGATTTTAAATAATCCTAAATTTTTATTCCCAATGTAGGTGCGGGAATAACTTGGAATCGGATATCAAGAATAACAAATAAGCAGTCGTGGGCAAATATAACTTCTTTTTTTGTCTTTTTTTCTTTGTATTTCGTCTCAAGTGAAACTCTCTATTTGAGAAAATATGATTAGTTTATTTATTTAGACAATACTTCTTTTTGATTGATTCTTGTTAGGATATTATTATCAACATTGCACATTACTTTATTTAATTTATTTATTTCAATGGTTTTTTATTATGTTTTTAATTTTATTCTTATAAGAAAATTCATACACAATTATCTAAAAATTAATAATTAATTGAATCACACCCAAAAGGGTTTATTTTGTTAGAGTTGACAAAGTTAGAATGTACAATAATAGCTTCAAATGTAGGAGATTTTTACCACTAAATTCTAGAAGAGTCACTTCTATCATCATATCAACTTCTCCCCATTCTTGGTATTGTATCTCATCCTTCAAGTAGTCTTTATTTGAAAATTTTTAAACCACTAATAGAACTTTTTAGGTTCACCCTACAAATATGCTTCCAGTTTGATATAGCTTAAACGTCAAGCCTGAAATGAGTCTTAGTAAACCACCCAAAAGGAAAATACAAGATAGTTGCTCCATTTTTTTTTAATTGGATAAGAGTGTTTGGAGATTTAGGCAGACCCGAGGGAAGGTAGCCATAAGTTTTAACAAGAGAAATAAGTGAAAAAAGGTTAAATGCCTTGTTGAACCCCTACGTGTGGACTTTAATAGATTATGAGAATTCCTTTCCTCTTAAGAATGATTTGTTATAGGAAAAATCTCTTATTAGAGGTTGACATAATAAATAAATATGCATATAGGTTTCATACTTGTATATATTCAATTTTTAGACAATGTAAGCACTATCTTCATGTGCAATTTACAAGAATGGACCTGTGTAAGACTATCTTTATGAATTGTAAGAAGAGTGATGTTATGAAAAAAAAAATAAAGAGGATAAAATAATAGAAAATTTAGTGAATCCAAAGTAGCCTCTTCTAGCCTTATGATTCGTAATAATCTAGACTTAGGTTATGCAAAGATAAGAATCCATAAGCCTTCACTAAGGGTGCCCAACCCATTTTTTCCTAACTTGTTACCTTCAAGTACAATAAAAAAAGGATCAAACCTAAGTAGAGGAATTTTCTTCGAAGTAGGATGTCAAGGCAAGCAACTCTATTTTAAGCTATGCTATGGTCAAATGCAGATGTGTAGAGGTTTTGGATTACCTAAGATAAGAGGATGTTAGAAAAGAATTCTTTAGTGGTGGTGTGTCAATAGGTCAAGGTTAATTTTACCATGATAAGAATTCTTCAAATTCCTTGAATACATCAATAAATGTAGGCCTATAGCCTTATGAAATGTTTTTACATAGGCTCTTCTTATTCTGGAGATTTATATATAGTGAAAAGGTGAATGTAGAGTTTGACAAAATTGTTATAACCAACTTGGTTTTACACCCTATAGCTAATCGATTGGTCGTAATTTAGTAACAATTATTTAAAGGCATTCTTTATCTTATACATACTTAGATGTATATAATAAAATCTATGAGATAATTATACATCACAAATGAAATTATGATGAGAATTTGGATATTCATATTACATTTATGTATTATCCCCAATTTGTTCCTAATCATTGTTTTATTAAGACTGGAAATTAATATAACGTAAAAAGACTAGCAAACAATATGATTTTCCTTATGAATGAAGTAGTCAATCTTGTAGGCTAAAGTATAGAGATACTTAAACAATGTATGGGTGCTTATTAGAGAACAAGTTCACTGAACTAGCTCGATATGAGAAATCTGTTTGGAATATTACTTCTATTTCTATGGAAATTCTGATTGTGATGATTGTATAAGTAATCATTTAACTTGAGATCTCTAAATCTTATATAAGGATTACTGTGTTTTGATAATACTTATGACCTATTCTAATAATGGAAAACTCATTCGGTAGGAATTGGATGTAGCATGACCTATATGGAGGTAGTTGAGTAATCAAGATAGAATTCATCACCCTAAAGTAATTAAGGAGAATATTCCACTGTTCCAGAATAGTATTGATTCGGGAATCCTTGGCCAAGGCGAAATGACGTTTTGTAAATAATTTACAAATGTCATTAATTAAATCGATAACTAATGGCGGAGAACTAATATGATTGGACTCGAAATGGAATAGACATTAATTTTATGTTCTATGTCTAATCGGAATATTATATGATGAAAGGATTGAATTATACGGAAAAATCATGCATAAAAAGGTTAGTCAAAACCACTTTGGTATTCTTGAATATTTGGGTTGTCCTAATGTGTTGCTTGATAATTGTAGGTTGCATGATGTTTTAATAGGTATTTTAGTATGTTTATAGTTGTTAATTAATTGATTCATGCATGTTTAGGTTTAGAATTCTCATTTCAATCACTCCATATTCGATTGTTTACTTTTCTGTTTACTTTTTATTTTTGTTTTAATTACATTTTTAAGCCTTAGACAAATTAGGATTCGAATAGACACCTTATATAGTATGCTACGACTCATGCACTTGTGGAAATATTGAAGGTTTTATAAGATTAAAACTTGCTCAATAAGTTTTTGGCACCCTTTCCGCAGGATATGCACCGAGACACTCGTAGGTCATTTCGATACATCTCCTACGATAAGAGCGCACTACGAACAATCACTATCATACTTCACATGGCATCATAATAATAAAATATCAATATAAAAATCACGAACTTTTTGAAACCAAAATGTTCCTCATTTCATTTCATCAAAACCAGAAGTTTATACATCTGTCATTCTGTACTATCTGTACATAAATCCCAAAAACCTAGTACAAAATGCTATATAACAAGGACAATACATCAGCCCTAACTAGGTCATCCCAAAAGTTCCAGCTGACCGACCTGTGAGCCATGACTTCTCTTGCCAACACGATCTACACGGCAGGAAAAGTCCCTCTGGAGCTAGAAGTCTACTCTCGAATCTGAAAAATAGGTTGAAATTTTTGGGTAAGTTTGCGAACTCAGTAAGGTAATCATCATCGATGGTTCACTCAATTCATGCAACACTCAAGCATACCACAGTTATTTCATAATTTCACATTCAAAAGTACCACATGATTGTTATCACATAAGTATGAGGCATTTTTGCCTTTCACTTAATCAAAAAGATTCAATCAAATGCATATGAAATGCGTATGTGACACTTTTTCAATTTATTACGGTTTTGACCGAGCACCTAAACTGTCACAACATGGACGCATTAATTGTTGAGCCTGAGGCTCTGAATCACTGTGGGCTCGAGGCCCAAATACGTTAAGCTTTTAGCTCTCAGTGGCTGCTTCGGTCACAACTATCATTATCTAATCATACATTCATGTATGAAACGCATATATCACAAATAAGTAGTCCATAAATCACAATTAATCACAATTTATCACATTATAGGCAAGTAGGTCACACATTCCCATACAAGTAGCACATCTATGTCATAGCTCCCCAGTACATCGGACCTTCTGTTCGGAATTCACAATCAGAACAATTTGTAAGCCCACCATTATCCACCACAGTTTTCTAAACAAATAATAATTGAGAGAACCGTCTAGGTCACTCACCAATAGCTTCTGAGCTAATGCCTGGAAGTCTCGGCAACGTCTGCGGATCGACGTTCCAAATGCGTCTCTATAACAATTCAAATATATAAACATTACCAAATGTACAATCAGAAATATTTAATAATGCACATGTAGTAATTAGAAAGTGTACAATGCATGTTCGTGACATTTCCGGCATTATTCCCAAAATTCTCATCATCACTATTTCCTCTAAAAATTAGAAATCTAAAGACACCAAAATCACTCAATTCGGATCTCTATAGGTCAAATCATTGCTAAAATATGATCCAGAAAAATAATTACCCGGTCGCCTCACTTTGACCTAATCAATACATGTCAATTTCATCTCTAAAAATTTCCAATTTCATATAGAAATGAAATTAAATATTTCACAAATCTGATGCGTCAAAAATCAGGTCAATCGGATGTCGGATGAAAAAGTTATTCACAAAAGAATGAAATTGGGCCACAATAAATAAAAAAATTAAAAGAAAATGAAAAATGTCGTCCTCGCCCTCACGAGGATGCTTCAACGTCCTCGCGCTCGCGAGGGCGACGACGAGCATGCCTTTTTCTTCTTCTTTTTTAAAATCTCTTAAAACCTTCTCTCCTTTCCCAAACCCTATCTTTTCACAAAAGTGTCCAAAAATCACAAACGATGTCTCGTTGGAAAGATCACAGAAAACCTTACAAGGTTCATGAAGGGCTTGAAAACCAATTTCACCAATAAGAGTGCCAAAAATGCAATCAAATATACTGCCTTCACGAGAACATTCAAAACAGTACAACATTTTTCAAAAAATCATATCTTTCCATTCCCTTTTGCCAAAAATTCCAATCTTTAAATCAAAAGAAATATGAAAACATGTTCTACAACTTTCATGAACAACTTGGAAGCAAATTAAACCTATAAACAGATCAATTTCTCAATCAAAGCTTCCGCCTATATAAGTGTCATTCTCAACAGTAACACAATCTTCCAAAAATCATAACTTCTTGTCTCATTGTCCAAAAATTCCATATTTTATATCCATGAAAAGATCAGAAAACATACTACAATTATCATGAAGGACTTAGAAGCAAATTCCACCTCTAACTAGATCAAAATTTCACATGAACGTTGCTGCCCTGTTTCACATAACATATTACCTAAACCAAATCCAAACTTTACAAATTCATAACTTACAATCCCTACATCCAAAA
>JANIHZ010000009.1:12135949-12155285 GCA_027478365.1 Erythroxylum rufum | reverse complement strand
TTTAGTTTTCTTCCTACTTTGCAGGTTTCAAATGAAAGTAAATAGGGTGGGTCACAAATAGAATTGTTATTTACTTTATATTTGTCTTTCCCATTTTAATAGCTGCTGAATTTTCTGTGCAATTTGATCTTCCTTCTTTCATTTCTCCTTTTTGCATTATTGTTAGGGGGTCC
This sequence comes from Erythroxylum rufum, assembly GCA_027478365.1. Lineage (NCBI taxonomy): Eukaryota > Viridiplantae > Streptophyta > Magnoliopsida > Malpighiales > Erythroxylaceae > Erythroxylum > Erythroxylum rufum. The sequence continues at coordinate 12,155,112 of JANIHZ010000009.1, read as the reverse complement.
TGTAAACTTTCTAACAAAAATGGTGTCAGGGCCTTTCTAAAAAAACAAGTGTAAAAGCTTATTCACACATGACAATGAATAGATAGGATTTCTGTTAGCATTTCTCTACCTATAATTCTTATCATCAAAGAAGAAAATTATGAGTTTTAGAGTATTAAAATGAAATCATTATTCAAATCTTAGGATTTGTGGGATATACATAAAAAAAAGATATTAGGTGATAGATGAAATAAATAACTAAAAGAGTAATTATTGTTGCTTCTTTTATTAAAACAACATAATTCATATTGTTAAATAAAATGGTATTATTATAAGTATAAGACAACAAAATTTATCGATTAGGTAACAAAATGAATAATACTACTTCTAGTTTTAATTAAGAAATCATAACAATTTTAAATTATAGCAACAATATTAACTAAATATAACAACAGCTTGAGTCTTTATCAATGAAATGACTTTTAAAGCAATAGTATCTAACAACACAAGTAATAGTTCATCCTTTCATTAGCAACAATATATGAATGTAAAAGCAAATTCTTGACATTAAGTGAAGTAAATCACTTGTTAGTATAGACTTTACATACAATATACAAAATACACAAGAAGGGGGGTTGAATTGTGTATCCTTTTCGTGAATACAAGCCCCTTTGATATTTCTTTGAAAACTAACTTTTTCAAAGCTATTAAGCGAATATCAAAATGTTTATACAAAAATATCTACGTGATTAAATCGCAAATAACTTCTATATACTTGTATAAAATCAATAGAAATTAAAGTTGAGAGTTAGAAGATGGACACAACGATTTTATCCTGGTTCATCCCAAACCTTGTGCTACGTCTAGTTCTCAGAATTCTTCTAAGGTTTCACTAAACTTCTCCAAAGTTATAAGTATTCTTTCCCTCTCAGAACCTCTTCAAGTCTCTTACACAAAGTATTATTTTCACTCTTTTAGCCTCTTCAGGCTTTCAGCTTTTCCTTTCTCTCACTAGAAAGATATTGCGAGCTTTGTTACAGTAAAGATTGCTCTCAGATATCACACTTTGAATACAAGATTTTTAGTTGAAAGCCAAACGTTGAAGTTCAAAAACTAAGATCTCAAAAACTAGTTCAGTCTTCAACTATGACTTGTATTTATAGCCTTCGTCTCCAACTGCTTCTTGATAACTGCTTCTTGTTGTTGTAGAACCCATTATTCAGTTGAGTTCTGTAACTAACTCCAACTGACTAACCGTCCGACGTACTATCATGTCTTTGTCTTCGTATCGTCTGTGTTTTTACTCTTCTTCTGTGTTTTTTTGTGCTTCTTCTGTGTTTTGTATCTTTTGTGTTTTTCCGCGCTTCTTCTGTGTTTTGTTTCTTCTATGTTTTCTGCACTTCTTCTATGTTTTGCATCTTCTGTGTTTTCCGCGCTTCTTCTGTGTTTTGTATCTTCTGTGTTTTTCCACGCTTCTTCCGTGTTTTGTATCGTCTGTGTTTTCCACGCTTCTTCTGTATTTTGTATCTTCTGCACGCTTAACACACTTATCAAAATAGTTCATTTATTTTTAATATTATTATTATTTGATTGTCACCAAAATTATTAGACGTGAAGTCATTTTGACTTACATTATCAACATTCCCACACTTAAACATTTGCTTATCCTCAAGCAAACAAAACAACAAACGCAAAGAAATTCACACAACACACAATGCAGTAATGAGACAATGGCTTCAACTTCATAAAATAAACTTAATTTTAAACACAATCATTTGAGTCATTTCATGTTGGCCTCCGAAATTTTTCTTGATTAATTAAGCATGATTTAAATGAATTTCCTTTATAGCAAGAGAACAAAATGATTTCAAATTGCTTCATAATTGTTGCATTATTGCTTTAAATGATTTGAGAATTGGCCATATGCTTGATATGTGAACTTTGGTGATGAAATGTGAGATATTGCATGTTCATAAACAATTATGTTTTTGAAATATGCCTTTGTGGCAAAATGTTAAGAAAAATCATTTTTTCGAAATGTGCCATTTGGGCAATCTGATTTCAAGTCATGAAATACATGTTATGTGGGTTTATGGTGGTCCCCTAAGTTAAGTCACGTGCACGTTGATTTGCCCGCTAGTGGCATAGAGCTCCTTCATGGGCTCCCATAAGTTCATGGCTACGTAAGACCATTAAATGGGATTGCGCTAGTACGTTCTGTTCACGGCTACACAAGCCCCTTAGGGGAAATGTGTAGTACGTTCTGTTCACGGTTACACAGGACCCTTACGGGAAATGTGTAGTACGTTATGTTTTGGATCTACCCAAACCATTCTGATATGCTTATGTGCGCATGATATGTTTGACATGATGGATGCATACATGATTTGTACTATTGTAAATTTTTGACAAATTTGAGAATTGCATGAAATAAGCGTTTTATGATTTTTAAATACCGAATTACTATGGTTATGAAAGGGTTCAACGAAAATGAGTTTTAAAAAGGGTTTTTGCTTGTTTCTCGATTATAAACCTGTTCCCACGAGCTTCCAAGCTCACCCCCCTTTCTTCCCCTATTCAGGTATTGAGGAAGAGATCGAGTGATCAAGAGTATAAGGATATTACTACAAGTCTGCATATTTTGGAATTTATGTTATTTCTGTAAATTCCAAGGCTTAGTCACTTTTCAAGGATTGTTAGTTCATGTAACTTTTGTCTTTTGAGATTTTGGATTATTGTTGTAATTATGGCTTGGAATGCCTTACGAGCTTGTAGAACTCTATTATTTTGATGTTAAGGGATTATGAATCATGTATGATTTTGAAATATGAATTGTGTATATATGGTATGAGTTGAGTTGATGAGCTTTGATTTTTAATTTTTGGAGTAAGAGGTATGATTCGTTTTGTTAAGAGTTAGATTCCGAAAACGGGATCCAAAATAATGAACAAAATAACATGTAAACGCAATATGATCCAAGAGTAGAAATATCACTTAACTCTTCTAGAAAAAAAAAAGAACATTTTAGTAGCATCAATAAGTGCAGAGTAGTAGTATATTTACATTTATGTATCTTAAAAATATTTTTTGTTATCCTTTTGTTCACTTATTACTTTATGAATGCTTGTTTTAAACTTTTTACCCCTTTTGACCCACCTTAACCCTTACCATAGTACAACTCGAAGCAAGTCCTTTTGATCTATTTATTCAAGTAATCATTGTAGAGGAGAATTGGTGTATTAGCAAGCTTATGGTAGTGTAGTTCCCTATAGGGAGCTTAAGCCAAACACTTAAGAGAAATGAGTGAAACCATGAGGAAGATTCATTTTACGTTTGTACTTATCTTTGAGTGATGGTTTTATAAGTTGAGTTTGCTTATTTACACTAAAGAAAAGTATTCATGATATATGTAGTAGCTTGACATTTGAGTTAGCCAAACTTTAAGGGATTGTATGCTTTGATATTTGTGAAAATGAAGTAATGGAATTGATTGGTTGTGTTTGATTTTGCTTAAAGACAAGCAAAGAATTAAATGTGGGGAAGTTGATAGTTGTGAATTAGTGTGTTTTCCGAAGTATTTGGCATGTGTTTCTTGCATAACAAGTTGTTATTGTTGTGTTTTAGGACTTATTTTTTGTGTTTTTGTTTAGTTTGATCTTTATGGTTGTTCTTTTATATTTGATGTTGGTTTAGGGTAAGAATTGATCATTTTGGTGTAGGAAAGGAGGGTGGCCACCTTTGTGATTGAGCTAAGGACCAAGAGAAGAGAAGAGAAGAGAAGTGGAAGAGTTGTAGAACAAAAACCCACATTAGGACATCTTAGGTGAGGCACAAATCAATTAACAAGGTAGGAGGGAGATAAGATAGGGAAAAAGTGATATCTAATTGTTAAATCTTGAATTCCAAGTTTCTCCACTTTTGTTTTATCATTTGTTCATTATTAGTTGCTTGATTTAGTTTAAATTTTCAGTTTATATTCATTAAAATTAGCTATCAAACGAAGTAGCCTAATTAAGTAGCGTCTAAACACAATCTCTAAGGGATCAATATATGTTCTTTACTACAAGTTACACCCCGTATACTTGCGATTCTGAGCGTAAAACTAGTGAATTGGTTTTGCAATCAACAAGCCACGATCATGGGCTAACTCCAGTGCTTCTGTCACGATCGTGGCATGTTGTGCCATGATCATCAGCTGTTGTTCTGGATAGAGTGTCTCTGAAACTTCTCCGTTCTTTGATGTTGACCCGGAAACACTAACAAACACATCAAGGTACCTCAAAAACATAATAATTAAGCTCAAAGACTTGTACTAACCCATAAAAACACTTAAACACAATTAATTAACAAACTAACACAATTCTAACCTAACACATACTAAACGATTAAGTTAACAATTAAATGCATATCAAATTAAGCCCTAAAACATGATGCAATTCACACTTATCACTACCTAATCAAAACAACATCATTTTGCTTCTTAACCTAGAAAAAAAAACAAGCAAAATGACATCATTTTGCTTCTCATTTAACACACGACCAGTGACCCCCCTCACATTGTTGTCATTCTTCTGTTCTGTTGAATCTGTTCGTCAATCTTCATTTCTTCTTCATTATTTTGTTCTTCTTTTTGGTAGGATCGTGTCATTTGCTCTGTTCCACATTTTTTTCTACTACTGGATTTTTATTGCTATTCTTCACCCCTCATCATCATCAGCCATCGCAAGTTTGAAGTCACCAGTGCCACTAACTAACCAACGTATTTTGGTGATCTCTATTCTCAAATTTGGTTTGTTATTAATAGTTGATTATTGTGGTTTGGTGGGGGATATGATTTGGCTTATTTGTGAACTTTTTATGTTTAATAATAGGAATATAGGATAATGCATGTATAGAGTTTAATGAAATGCCCAACCTTCTTAATGCATGTATAATGTATGTGATTGATTGTTTTTCTTTATTTGATAAAAAGTTAAAAGGAATTTTTAACTTTTAGCAATCAAGTCCTTTGCAAATAAGAATTGATTATTTAATTTGCCAATTTATTTAATGTAGACTTCATAACATCTTTCTCTTAGTACTCTAAATTTTTTTGAGCTATATGCAATTCCTGTGACCATTAGTTATTCACTGAATGGACTATTTACAGTTTCTTAGAGTCTATTGATACTCTGAATAACCTAAAATAGATTGCATATTAGTAGGATGGCAATCACCTACTTGAATATCACCCTGCTCTTCAATTCTTTTCGCTACTGTTTGCTAAGTCGAGCCCTGCCTTTGTGCATGTTGAACTCCAACTTTAAGAATTAGCATCCTTAATCTCTAAACATGTAATTTAAACATGAGATGATTCAGTTGTATTGATTTTCTTCACTTAAATACAGATTTTAAGAAAATAGAAAAAAAACTACATCAACTACTAAAGGAGGTTAGAGTATCTCCCACTTACCAGCTAAGATGAGAGATGTTATGTATTTATATTTATGCTTTTCAATGTAAATAAATATTTTTTGTAGAAAAGAATAGCATCCTTATATCGAAGTTATGCTGTAATTTTGCAAGAGATCCTGGAGGGGTCCAAAGTTAGCATCTCCTAAGTAATCACATGATCATTTCCCTATATTTCCTTTCCAAATTCAACAATATACACCATCACTTTCATACCTACGAACAAAACATAGGTAAAAACTTTAACTACGTAAGCCTTTTAATAAAACATATTGTATTCTTCCTTTATTCTTTTCTTCCTTTTCCCTTTCTGCTTGTTTGGGTTTGCTCCTAATTGAGAATTTTGCACCCAAACTTTATTATAAATCTAAGGTGTTTCATTTAGCATTAGGCATTATATGTTTTAGACTTGAGGTGTTATGATTTTCCTTATGCCTTATATGCTTTGCTTGGCATTATACCTATGGTGTTTCACTTTTTATGAGGCCTCAGGAATTTTAAGGTGGTTCACTTATTTTGAAATAATAACATAGTTGTGATTTTTCGGTTATAATCGTGATTCTTTTGAAATAATGTGCCTCTAACTTAGTACCTAATTTTGTGAATATATTTCATATAAAATATGTATTGTTTCATTTCATGTATGGTAATTGAGAAGGAACAACTAAAAAGTAAGTGATTGATTATTTCAGTATCATAATTACAAAGTTTGCTAAGATTGTTTATTTGAGCATTCATTTTGTCCATTATTCTCAAATCTTTCAATAATGTAACAATAGGACATTTCTTTGCCAAGTTTTTAAGTTCACTCATTAACCATAAAATAACAATAAAAACCTTTTCCACTATTCTTACACTTGTCATGTGATACTAATCTTCAAACTTTATTGTTTTGATTGTTTGTAAATAATGATATGCTTCTTATATTAACATAATTTATACATATATGTTTCGAATACTAAATAGATAAGCATATGATATTTCGTCATTGCTTCTTATATTAATATAATTTATATTACCATTAAACATATGTTTTGATTGTTTTTAATAATGATATGCTCAATTGTTATGATATGCTCAATTGCTCATTTTGATTGTTTATAAACTCAAATATTTATATGTTGATTATTTCTAACCTCAAGTATTTATATTTTTTTGTTTCAGATGGATGAGCATATTCCTTCAGTTGAGAGTTCTAATCCATTGTCGGAAATTTTTATTCCGAAACTAAGTGAGGATAGAGATTCAACTAGAACTTGACATAAAAGTGAAGTTTGGAATCACTTTAACAAAACTAGATCGACCGATGGGATTAAAAAAGTAGCATGCAATTATTGTCATAATTTGTATTTGAGTGGTTCGAAAGGTGGAACATCTTATTTAAAGAGACATATAGATTCATGTACTAGAAGGAAAATGGTTTTAGGAGGTCAAATATTTTTGACCCCCTAACCTGATGAAAGGGAAGAATGAGTTGAGTGTAACAACTTTTGATAATAACATATCACAGCTTTTGATGGCTGAAATGATTATTAGAGATGAACAATCATTGTCTACAGTTGAAAGTAAAAGTTTTAGGATGTTTTGTTATTCATTGCAATTGACTTTCAAGGTTCCTTGTCGAAATACATTGAAGAAGGAGATATAAAAAAAAGTACCAGGATAAGAAGAGGGACACAACAAGAACATTGTCAAGTATTGAAGGATGGATTTCTAGAACAATGGATATGTGGACAACTGATAATTGAAAGAAGGGTCATATGGTGGTGACGACACATTATGTTGATAATGATTGGACGGTACACAATATACTTTTGAGGTAATTTATATTCTTTAATATTGTTATCATTTACTTTTTCATTATGTTATGAATTTATGATTGATGTTGGTAATATTTGTATATGATAGATTCATTTATGTGTCAGCACCACATATAAGTGAGAAATTGTCAACCATGTTGAGAGAATATTTAATGGATTTTAACATCGACAACAAAATATCCATCATCACAATCAACAATTGTAACACGAATGATGCTATGATTGAAAAGTTGAAGAGTAATATGCAGATGGGAGCTTATTGGTTGGAGATAAGTTATTTCATTTGCATTATTTTGCGCATATTTTTAACTTGATTATGATGGATGGGTTGGAGACGATAAGGGAAGCAATAGATTGCAATCGGAATAGTGTTCTATATTAGAGTGCAGCTCATAAAAGGGTTGAAAATTTTAAGGATATTGCACAAATTCTATGTATTCCGAGTTCAAAGAAGTTGGTTTCCGATTGTCCAACCAAATGGAACTCAACCTTGAAGAAGTTGGAGTCGGCAATCCCATATTCTGAGGTGTTTATAAGACTGAGGGATAGGGATTCTCAGTATACATGCGTGCCAACAGAAGATTCGTGGGAGTTGGCTTAAGAACTTTACATAAAGTTGGAATTATTTTATAATGCTACTAAATTGTTCTCAAGAACAAAATATCCAACTTCACAAAGTTGTTTTAGCACACTGTCAGACATAAAGCTTGTTTTATTATTGTGGATGTTTAAATCAAATGAGATTAGTTGGACCATGGCGAAGCAGATGATGGATAAGTTGAATTTTTATTGGCATAAGGTTGGAGAAATTGTTGCAGTGTTAAATGTGTTGGATCCAAGATACAAGATGGATAAGGTTGAATATATTTATGGTGCATTATAAGGTATTGAATATAGTTATGGTGTGTCAATTTTTCATTAATGACTACCTTACATCCACATTTCTAAACCTCTCCTTACTGCTTGTGTTTTGCTAGGCTCACCATTTTGTTTAACTCTTTTACATTTGCATATTTTTCACGTAATCCTTCCATTTCTCCTTGTTTAATATCCAAATCTTTTACACGTCATCGTTCCATGTATTTTCTTGTCTTACATGTTATCATTTTATTCATTTCTATTTACTTCATCTAACATTTTGGATCAAGTAAAGTAATTTCCTCTCTCAATTTTTGTTTAATGTTTTTAACCCTATGTTTTGTTTTATTTTTTTTACCCGTAGATCCTGTCATTCTTTTATTGACAAACTTAATTATTTATTTGTACTATGTTCTTTATTTATCCTCTGCCACAAATTGAATTTTCTTTGATTCCGCGCTACCTTCAACTCGAGTTTTGGGTAGAACAGTGGTATCAGAGCTTAGGTTTAACCACCACGTCATGAGTTCGACTCCCCCTACCCGCAGAAATGCGCCTGGAGTGCTCATGGGTTCATAGAACGCCGCTAACCCAGCGGATGCGTGGTGGACTTAAGTAATTTGATTCCGCGCTACCTTCAACTCGAGTTTTGGGTAGAACAGTGTATATATATATATATATCTTAACAGCTTTGAATTTGACAAGTGCCCATCTTATCATGCTTTTATTATATCTCCGGGTGGGTCTTGATTTATCACGTATTTGGTTGTGTTGCTTTTCCTTTCCAATGTCATAAACATAAAGCATTTGCTATCCAAATTTGGTTATTAAGTCTTCTATTCCTCTCTAATACTAATAAAGCTATTTTAACTTTTATGCCAAAAGACTAAAGAAGGAATGGTGAGATTTGAATCGTAGCCCACCCTCACTGTATTCAAAACGCCAGAGTTGGTTTGGCTGGATAAACAGAATCAATTTGAGCCACTCTTGACCCCCTTCTTCCTCTCAAGCGAGATATATTCTTTTCAACCCCTTTATCTTTTGAAGTTCTTACGGCTCATCGAACCCTTTTTGCCGTCACAAAGAAATATTTTTCTCTCATTGTTAGTACACCTACTAATGTTTTTGAAGTTACTTCACTTGTTTATATGAGTTTGTTTTATTATCTGCATCATTTTTTCAGTAAAATTAACTCTCTTGGTAGTCCCACAATGTTTAACCTCAAAGCACCTCATCTTAATGTGATTTTTCTTCATGATTCTCTTTTTGAAAACACATTATGATATCTTTGAGTACTTTCTGCCTTCTATGCTTGTGCTGTCACCTTATTCCCTCTTCAGTTCTACCAACATTTCTGTGACATAAACAATGAAAGGTCTTTGTTGTGGACATTTCTTAAGTGGTTTCAACCACTAGCTCGATGAAAGCAACAATGTTTTATGGTTATTTCACAACATCGTCTATGAAAAGCTTCTGCTAGACAACAATTTACTCATTGTTTCTTCATCCTTTATCATCCATATCGTGAAACCTATACTAGAGCCCTTTACACTGAACACCGTGTCTATTTTTATCATACTTTATTATATTGACCATGATATCAAGACAATGTGCTCCAATCTCTTATAGATTTTCATAAAGAGATCAATCATTTTTCTCATACACTGATCATTTCCTCCTCTATTGGACCTTGTCCAAGTGAATTTGTTCCTAGTGAACCAAAAACACCAAATGTTTACATACTAGGTCCCAATAGTCCTCAATATGACACAGAAGAATTAGATTAAGACCTTGCAGGACCTTCTCAGCCTCTTGACTCAGTCTTTCATGATGCTCAAAATCTTAATGATGATAGTTACACTCTTAGTGAAAATGAGTTAAATCAATTACTGCACAAACTTCACACATGTGAGCTCAGTCTTAGTAAGCGACAAAAGACATGTCAAAATAACACTGACAGCTCAAGTAATCTAGACTCTTCATCCAATTTGCAATTATGGCATGAACCACATGACAAATAATGCATTGGATTCTATGCGACTCGTCTTTTTAGGTGTTTTCCTTTTTGAGTCTGTTGATGAAAGAGAATCTTGGTGACCTACAAAACACTATATAAGATTCTTTCTTATCATCATACTGTTTGCTTTTTAGAAAGTAGTTTGCTTTTTCAAAGTAGCTTTATGAAAGGTCTGATGATTGTACTTAAAGTCTGATGATTGTACCTAAAGCTGCTTTCTTTTTTAAAGTTATAATCATTGTTTTACTTAGTGTTTTACTATCTTATCCTTGCTTCACCTATAAAAGCAAGGTTTCTCTTCCACTGTAAGGAGGTAGAAGTTAAGGCAAAAGTTCAACGTTTGATTTCGATGAATATTAGTTTTTGTGTTCTCCATTCTCTCTAGGTTCTTCCTCTCCTGAAAGTTTAAGTCTTGAGTAATGTTACTATTTGTCATTATACAGAGACAACTATGCTCTACAGTCGCCTCTTTTGAGGATCTTGTGTATTAGAAAGTCTAAGACAATCTATGACTGCATAAAACAATTATGTTGTAAGATTAGAGTTTAACGGAGAAAGAGTGTAGGTAATGTTAAGACTATTGTTTCAAAGGGGAAAAAGAGTTGTGAGAGGGTAAGGTTCCTAAGAGGAAAGCTGAGAGTTGTGTGCTCGTGGAGAGAAGAACTTTGTGTCTCGGCCATCATACCTGCAACTTACCGATAGTCACAAGGTTCCCATTTGTTCCACAATAGTCTACCAAACACTGCAATAGTCTACAACCTAACTTTGGTTAGTCGATGGTCTGTTCAAAGGTGTTGTTTTAGCTAGTTGGTTGTTGTACTTTTCCTATGTGCCTTTCAGGGTGCCCGGTGTGGTATCAGAGCCATCTTTCTTATCTTGGCCAACGGTAACATTGTCTCTTGATAAGAGTGAGTAAGGAGAGAGCCTAACAATTATGGAAACACTACCAAATGACCCTATTCATCTATCTTCAACTTTGCCTATGTCTAGTTTACCTTCTAATGTTAAGCATGTTTTGTCTAATCGTATAAAAAATCTAGTTGAAATTACCCATATTCCTGTATGAAATCGTGTTTGTGAGTTTTCTTTACCTTTGTTGAATCTTTACAGTATTTATTCTCGTGATCATTCTTAGAGAAGAATTATACATACTATTTTGTCTACATCTAGACCAAAAGTCAAAAAAATAATCCAGAGTTTCAGATTGGAACAGTGTGGTCTTAGATCTACTATAGCATAACAATACGTAAAGCTTGAGATACCAAAAGAGCTAATCTCTCTCCGGAGAGAACAAAACCATACACATCTACATGTAGGAGCTATACGCCTTGTTCTCACACTTCATGTAAGAAAGAGAATACTTACTACAACTAGGATATCTCTTATAGACATTGCCTACACAACATACCAAAATGCTTTAATTGATACTTTCCTGACTACTCTCAATAATAGACATGGCATTCTAACAATAGCACATGATTTTAACATGAGGTTGGATTAATCTCACTTTGTCTGAATGACTGCAAGTTCAACTTCAAATCATTGGAGCAGATCAAGATCCTACAGCTATCGTGGCTACCTTACATCACCAGATGATCTATTGTCTACAGAATCATACTTTGGACCTCAACTTTCCAAATTCTACTTTGAATGCTCTTTATATGGTTACTGATCGTTCCAATGATTAGACTACTATCCTCCAGATCCCGAAGCAATTACCATCTGTGGAGCTTGAAAAGTTAATGCCTACTGAATGGATCACCAATTGCCAGAAGGTGTTCCATGCGCCTCATCGACACTCTTTTCATACAACTACTCCTCTGATTTTAAAGAAATTAAAATATGGAACTGTGAAGATCCATCTATGCAAGGCCCAATGAAGATCCATCTGGACCTTCTACATCTGGTGTTATATTTTTTATCCAACCAGTATTTTCTCATGCAAAAGGTAAATCTGGTCCTCTTATCCATTATTTTAAATATGATAGAGATCCAGTCTATGTAAGCTATCATTGTGGACACTTTTTAGGGATGTTGACCCATTTATGTGCGAACCTGACTGTGAAATTTGTCTCAACCCTGAGTCAGACAGTGATGATGATGATGAGCGGTATGCCAGACGAAGAAGGAGGAGAAAAGGTCTAAAACTCGTTGTATGCCTTCTCAACAGTATCATCCAAACAAGGATGATTCAGATCCATATGATTCCAGCGAATTTGGTGGTCTACCCACAGAAAGATCCAGACCTAGATCTCTTAGTGAGATATTGAAATCTTCTACCTGTTAGCCTAAGCCAGCAATTCCTGTCATTACTCCTACTCTTATGCCTTGTATGATGGCTAAGCCATGCGAAGAAGAGTTTCCTTCTTTATACAAGAGTACAGATGAAACAACTAGGGTTATCTCTAGCCCTTATATTTGAGCCACAGGAATCACTTCACAAGGAACAGTGGTCTCAAATCCTTCTGATGAAGTTCTTAACTGGCAGACATCAAATGCAGTAGCACATAATAAAGTCCTTCGAAGAATTGATTCCAAGCTAGATGGAATCAGTCAACAAACTCATGCTACTCAACATAAATTTGACGTTGTCTCTGAGCAGATCTAACAACTGTACCATTCATACAAAGCTCAGATCCAACAACTTGATGCTAATCTTCGACATTATATTGTTACAAAGTATTTTGGACCTGTCAAAACTAGAGAACTCATGAAGATACAAGGAATTGTGCAATGCATAGAAGCTGATATGCAATCTGCACAGTCTAAGACTGTATATAGCTCATCCTCTTCAGTATTTCCAAATATACAGCTAATATACACTTCTCCTCTGTATCAGACATCTCTAAAAGAAGCTGGCTATTCAAAGGTCTTCAAGTTCAACTATCCTTTGATCAGAAAGCATATCCATCCTCAGGCAGCTCAAGCAAAACCTAAAAAGCCAAAGCTCAAGCCAAAGCCTGAGCAAGTTCCTGAGTCATCACCTTCATATACTAAACTTGAACCAGTTAACCAGTGGAGTAAACTGTTACAGATCCAAACACCTCCTACTTCTCCACCGAAGTCTTAACCTTTTACCTCTACTGGGAAGGACAAAGCACCTCTGACAAAGTTCATAGCAACTTTTGCACTTACACCTACTGCAGAAGATTCCTCTGCCCAATCAGATAATTCAGAAAGCATGTTCTAAAGCCTTTGTCCCAACATTTGAAGTCTCTGCAACAATTTCTGAGTCATCATCTGAATAGATCTCTGAATCGTCTTCTGATTCCTCGGCCTAGCTAGCTGATCTATCAAACTAAGCACAAGTTATGATGCTATGCCTAAACCTACTGAAGCTGAACTAGATATAAGTGAAGTAGAATCTACAGGCACTGAACCTTTTAGACCTGCACCAGCATCACAAGTAGCACCAACTCAACCAGATGTATAGACCAAGCCTACTTCAGGACCTTGGTTTACTTTTGACGATCTTCCCCTGAAGAAATAGATAGATCGCTTGCATGAATTCGATACATGGATAGATCTTCAAATAACTCGACCAAATAATCATTTACAGGATATTTTGTCTGAGTTTATTTCTCATTTCACTGATACTTTGCGAAAATGGTGGCAAAGAATTGACGACTCTCGAAGACTTTAGTATATCCAAGTCATTACAACCGGAGCTCTTCTTGGAATAATTCATAAGAAATTCATTGGTGACTTTTAGCTTATAAATAAGCAGATCCGTCAGGAGTATTTTTCAACGAAATGTTGTTCACTTAACAAACGTGATTTACAAGAGCACTTTCATCATATAACGGAAAGGTATTATCTTTTGAATGGATGGAATGATGTTAATCTTCGATATACTTTTATCTCATCATTTCCAGATCAACTATAACCAGAGCTACAACGGACCGTTGTTTCTTTACAAAGGGATATTGCTAATATATCTTTTGAAGAAATCTACCAGCTTGTTTTAGCCTCTCTTGATAAGCTTTGTGATCAACGTGTCTTATTCAAGAACATCGTTAAAGGTGGTCCAATTCTCAAACAGGCTTGCAAGATGCCTTATCTTCAAATAAAGTGGAAAGACAAAAAGAATTGTGATTGTAGCAACAAGAAGAAATCTCATCACAATCACGTCTATCATCGATGAAAGTTACATAGACAAATGGAAGGTTACCAGCCCATCAAGAAAGCTTATATAAGAAAAGATGGAACAAAACAAAAGTTTGTTCGATTCTTTAAGAAGAAATCATCGTTCTCATAAAGCTGATCGATATTGTCTCTATGGACAACCAAGACACTTTGCATGAACCTGTCCTCACAAAAGCAAGAAAGATATCAAGTTATTGAAGCAAATGCAATCAATTTTGTCTATTCATTCTTCCGATAAGTTTGAAGATCTTATTGAGGAACAATCCACTGAAGATGAAGAAACTAAGTTTGTTGTTTTTGTTACGACCTTTGAAGATGAATCATCTGATTTCTCTATCTCTCTAAGGGATGATTCTTTATACATGCTACAACAGACCTGCATGAAATTAGACCATACTCTAGTCCAACGACTATATGTCCAGATCTAACTCTTCAGACAAGACAAATATGATTGACCCATCAACGCTATTGGATTTATGGATACTGGATCTAGTCGTATGATTATGAAGCCCAACATTTTACCTTTTGAAGCATGGACCTCACATGATGAGTACTTTACCGCTATAGATGGCAATTCATTCAAGATTGGGTTAATTACAAAGAGAAAGATTGGGATATGATTCTTTTCACAGTGTATAGTTTGGACTAAAGTGCTTGGCAGCAATCTACCAGGCCCAGATGTTCTTATTGGTATAGATGTATATAACAAAGCCTCACCTTTACAGATCCTACCTACAGGCCTTAGGTATCGATCATTTTACAGTCCCTACACCGACGTGAAAAATGTGTTTGAACTTTCTCAAGTTTCTACACCATATACCTCATTGCGAGATAAACTGTTAGACTATTGTCCTGAATCACATGCACAGTTTTCTCATCCATATCCTCTTTAAAAAAATGCTGACTTTTTCATAAGTTTACCCTTCAAAAACAATGAGGATATCAATCCTACAAAAGTTACACATCCAGGAATGAACCCTGATGACCTCAAACTCGCACAAGATAAGTGTGCTATCCTTCTGAAGCAAGGACTCATTAAGCCCACAAAGTCAGATTGGGCTTTCCAGGCTTTCTATGTGAATAAACGTTCAGAGCAAAAGTGCGGTAAAAAGATATTGGTGATTGATCACAAACCTGTGAATGCATTCTTGCAAGATAACAAGTTTCCTCTCCTTAAGATCGGTACTCAAGTACTATTTTAAAGAGAAACTGTTATCTTTTTCAAGTTTGATCTTAAAACAGGATTTTGGCAATTGGGTGTTCATCCAACTGAGTGATACAAAACTACATTATGCATTTCCAATGCATAATACCAATGAACTGTTATGTCATTTGGGTTTAAAGTTGCCCCATCACTATTTCAAAAAACCATGACCAAGATCTATGAGTCAATCCTCAACAGAGCAATCATTTATGTTAATGGCATTCTCTTGTTCTCAAAGACCCATGAGGAACATCAAGCCTTACTTCAACAATTCTTAGATCTTACTAAACAACATGGCATCATGCTTTTAGCCTCTAAAAGCATCATTGGTACAAAAGAGATTGAATTTTTTGGTATACATTTCAAAGATGGATTATACCAGCTTGATCCACATATTACATAAGAGCTGTTACACTTTTCTGAAGAAAATCTCACTGTGAAACAAATACAACAATTCCTCAGGATTGTTAATTATATTCGTGAGTTCACACGTGACAGCTTACACTTCATATTTATCCAAGTTGCTTAAACAGAATCCACCCTAGCCTCCAGATATTTCCTTTCCCTTTTCTCATTATAAATATCTTCTTCCTCTTCAACAAGGTATCTTCTTCTCAACCCCTTTATCTGTTAAAGTTCTTATGGCTTATCAAACCCTTTCTATTATCACAAAGAAATACTTTCCTCTCATTCCTAGTACACCTATTAATGTTTCTGAAGTTGTCTCACTTGCTCATATGAGTTTGTTTTATTATCTGCATCATTTTCAAAGTGAAACTAACTCTCTTGGTATTATCTGCATCATTTTTTCAATGAAACTAACTCTCTTGGTAGTCTCACAATGTTCAACTTCAAAGCACCTTACCTTAATGTGATTTTTCTTTATGATCGTCTTTCTAAAAACATATTATGGTATTTTTGGGCACTTTCTGCCCTTTATGCTTGTGCCGTCACCTTATCCCCTCTTCAGCTCTACCAATATCTCTGTGACATAAATAATGAAAGGTCTTTGTTATGGGCATTTCTTGAGTGGTTTCAACCACTAGCTCAGTAGAAGCAACAATGTTCTATGGTTATTTAAGTGGAAGCAGCAATGTTTTATGATTATTTCACAACATCGTCTATGAAAAGCTTATGCTAGATGACAATCTACTCATTGTTTCTTCGTCCATATCATGAAACCTACACTGGAATCCTTTACACTGAACACCGTGTCCATTTTTACCATACTTCATTATATTGGCTACGATATCAAGACAATGTTCTCTAATCTTGTGGAGATTTTCTCAAAGAGATTAGAGTTTAACGGAGAAATAATATAAGTACTGTTGAGTGAGACTATTGTTTCAAAAGGAGAAAAAGAATTAGAGCGTAAGGTTCCTAAAAAGAAAGCTAAAAATTGTGTGCCGGTAAAAAGACAATCTTTGTACATCGGTCATCATATTTAAAACTTATCGACAATAACACAATTTTTATATTGTTCCACGATACTCTATCAAATACTGCAATAATTCACAATCGAACTTTAACTAGTCAATAGTCTATTAAAAAAATTATTTTAATTAGTTAATTGTCATACCTTATATTTGTATCTATCGACTCTCTAGCGCCTTCTCCCCTTTGTCTCGTTAATCCACAGGCAATAAAAGAACGCAGCATCTCATCCATCCACGTGCACGTTTTCACATTAATCACGTCCCCTGCCCACTCCTATCCTATCTTCTACACGCCAACTCTTGACACGGACATCAACCACAAATTTTCATTATGATCGTACTCCTCCGTCCCATCCAAACGTCATATCCATTTTCTAGCATGTTCCTACAGACCAATCACATCGTTTGTGCCACGTCATTATACAAAACCCAAGGTGTATCATACGGCTAAATACGCAAGATTAAAAACTCCCGCAAACATTGTGCATTTGCCGCGTTACACTCAATTTTATGTACCTTCAAGTCAGTCCGCTATTTATTTTTAATTTACAAAAACGCCAAATCAAAGTTTATCTAATTGATTACCCCGTACTAGAATTTAGACATGCCCAGCCCCGAATTCCGTTTTATCTTGTATGAACAACAAAACGACCGTTGACGGTGTCATCGAAACCAACCATACGGCATTTTACTCCGTTTACAGGCACCACCGTCGGTTTCATGAAAGAGCTGGACGGAACGAGATTTGTCGTCCGTCTGTAGGGGCCAAGCCACTTGTTTTGCATGAAACGGTTTTTCCTCCACGGAGGTAGAGAAAGGCCTCTGCTCTTCAACGATCTCCTTGCCACGTCACACATGGTCTTTACGATCCTCTTCAAGTCCTCACTTTTCCCTACGAAAACCCTAGGCAGCGATTGCAATACCTTCGAGTATTGCCCTGTAGGCCTCGCAATCTCGAACTGAGCTGCGAAATCTAGATCGACGATGTAACGCGTGCCGTCGGATGCTGATTCCATCACATCGATGAACTCGTAGTTTCCGGCCGTCAGGTTGCCGGAGGATTCCCATCTGGTCTGGCAAACTGCCGCATTGTGCCCCAAGTCTTTCAAAAACTTCATCACCTTTCGCCTCAACACAGCAGTCTCATTTCTCCACCAAGAATGAACTTCAACTGCTCTGCACACATGCGCTAACAAAACGTTTCTATACGAGTCTCTATTATGATTTAGAGTCAACGTCAGGACCCCTTCGACGACTTCGGCACAATCAGTTGACTCGTCGGCTTGATCGGAATCCGACTTGTTGTCCTGTGACTCGGAGACGGAGTCGTCCTGGAGAAAGCCGTGAACAAGCTCGGAGAGGCACGGAGAGTCGTCGTTAGAATGTTCGCTGCCACTGCTGAAGTAACCGAGTAGGTCGCCGACCAGTCGGCCTCTTGCTTTACCGTGGAGCGCGTGAGTGATTCGACTAGAGGGCACAAAGCCGGAAATATCCTGACTTCCCATTAAGCGGAAACGACGGCGCGTTCAGGTAAGATCACGAAAGATCCTTGTTTGTATTTGTATTCCTTGGTATAAAATAAAAGAAAAAGAAAAGAAAAAAAAAAGAGTTGGTTTTAAGTTAAAGAGGATATGGACATGGAGGAGCAGAGAGCTGTGCGAGTGCGATATGGTTTTATAAAGCGAATGATTGATCAGTGCAGTTGAGGGAATATTCGTTGGTGCTTTTGTTGAGATTAAAATGATAATGGGCAGTATTTTAATTTACTGGTAAGAAAGGATATACCAGAAAGAAACTATCCCTTGTTCTCCGTGGGGACGTGTGTTTGATCATTGATGGCATCTCCAACGGCATCTAGGCGTTTATTCGTCTCGCTTTGGGTGGGGTCAGGTTGGAATCGCACGTGTCTACCACGTGTTTTTAATGAGAAATGTATGTGGTACCGGTGCCTCTTCAGAGGGAGGAAAGGCAAAGCGCACACGATGCATATCCATGCCTTATTCCAATGACGACAAAATTTTTTTATCCCGTGCTGACTTGCTGCTTGCTATTTATCCAGCCAAGGTTAACAGTTTTTCGACAGCAAAGAGTGTGTGTCAGGTGATCGCTTGGAGTCCAAGTTTAGTCGTCCATATGATCAAAATAAAATTTCAGTAACGTGACAAGTGGCACGAATGTATCTTGGTTACTGTTTTCCATTTCAGAGAGTACACCAATTTATAAAATTATTTTATAAAAATAAACAAAATGAG
>JANIHZ010000009.1:12092363-12111905 GCA_027478365.1 Erythroxylum rufum | reverse complement strand
TGTTAGAAAGACTTTCTAGGAATTCTCATTTTTGCTATCTTGACGGATATTCGGGTTTCTTCCAAATTCCCATTCACCCACAAAATCAGGACAAAACCACTTTTACATGCCCATATGGTACTTTTGCCTATAGGTGAATGCCTTTTGGTCTTTATAATGCCCCTGCTACTTTCCAACGTTGTATGATGGCTATATTTTCCGATTTCATTGAAAACATAATGGAAGTGTTTATGGACGATTTCTCTGTTTATGGCTTGTCATTTGATGATTGTTTGAAAATTTTGTCAAAAGGGGATTGTTTGAAAAATTTGTCAAAAGGGGATTGTTTTGAAAATTTTAGTTTTGAATTGGGAGAATTACCATTTTATGGTTTAAGAGGGGATTGTACTCGGTCATTTGGTTTCCAATAAAGGTATTGAAGTTGACAGAACAAAAGTGGAAGTAATTGAAAAATTGCCCCCACCTACTTTAGTCAAAGGTGTGATAAGTTTTCTTGGACATGTTGGTTTTTAACGACGGTTCATCAAATATTTTTCTAAAATAGCTAAACCTTTAACAAGTTTACTTGTCAAGGATGTACCTTTTGAATTTAATCAGGATTGTCTGAGTGCTTATTACAGGTTGAAAGATGTTTTAGTTTCAGCTCCAATTATGCAAGCGCCTAATTGGAATCTTCCATTTAAAGTGATGTGTGATGCCAGCGATCACGCTTTGGGAGCTGTTTTGAGACAAAGAAAAGACAACAAGCCTTATGCCATCTACTACGCTAGTTGTACTCTGGATGAGACCCAAATCAACTATACCACCACAAAAAAAGAATTTTTAGCTGTTATTTTCGCTCTTGAAAAGTTTAGGTCTTAATTAATTCTAAAGTTGTTGTCTTTACAGATCACGCAGTTATTTGGCATTTATTGAAGAAGAAATACTCCAAGCCACGTCTTATCCGATGGGTTTTATTATTACAAGAATTTGACATCGAAATTAAGGATAAAGCTGGTACTGAAAATGTGGTAGCTGATCATTGGTCTAGAATTACTGTTCCAAATGACGACTTTTCGATTGATGATTCTATTCCGGGGGAACAACTATTGGCTATATCATCTCTTGTAACACCATGGTATGCAGATTTGGTTAATTACATTGTTTGTGGACTGTTCCCACCAGAGATAACTTATCAGCAGCAGAAGAAACTCGTCTCTGATGCTAAATATTATGTGTGGGAAGAACCATTACTGTATATATATTGTGGAGATGGTATTTTTCAACGATGCTTGCCTGAAGATGAAATCTATAGTGTTCTTTATCATTGCCATTCGACAGTTTACAGTGGTCATTTCGGTCCAGATAAGACAGTTGCCAAAGTTCTCCAAGCAGGATTTTTCTAGCCCACTTTGTTTCGTGATGTACGGGAGTATGTAGCTGCATGTGATAATTGTCAGCGGATGGGTACAATATCAAGGAGGTATGAAATGCCCCAAATTGGAATGTTGTAGGTTAAATTGTTTGATGTTTGGGGATTTGACTTCATGGGTCCGTTTCCTAAATCCCATAACAATCTTTACATTCTCGTAGCAGTGGATTATGTTTCGAAATGGGTAGAGGCCGTTGCAACTTCCACGAATGATGCTAAGGTTATAATCAAGTTCTTAAAGAAACATCTATTCACTCGTTTTGGAATTCCAAGAGCCCTTTTAAGTGACAACGGTACCCACTTTTTTAATAAGCCCCTCGAGACTCTTCTACGGAAATATGGTGTTTTTCATAGGATTGCTACACCTTATCATCCTCAAACAAGTGGGCAGGTTGAAGTTTTTAATCGCGAAATCAAGAGTATTTTAGCAAAAAAAGTTGATAAGTCAAGCAAGGATTGGTCCTTAAAACTTGACGATGCTCTTTGGGCCTACCGTACAGGTTTTAAAACACCATTGGGTACCACACCATGTCGGCTTGTGTTCGGCAAAGCATGTCATTTACCAGTAGAGTTAGAACACAAAGCCTATTGGGCTGTCAAAACTTTCAACTTTGACATGAAATCTGTTGGTGAATCGAAAGCAATGCAATTGAATGAGTTGGACATCTTAAGATTGGAAGCTTGTAAGAGTTCTCGCCTATACAAAGAAAAGACCAAGCTGTAGCATGATAAACATATTACCAAGAAAAGGTTTGAAGAGGGTGATTTCGTTTTGTTATTTAACCCTCGCCTTCGTCTTTTTCTAGGAAAACTCAAGTCTCGATGGTCTGGTCCATTTCGAATTTTACAAGTGTTTCCACATGGCACGGTCGAAGTTTGGAGTGAAGTTTCCGGAGCTTTCAAAGTCACTGGACAACGTCTGAAGCCCTACTTTGCAGGGCATCCATTAGGTGCCACAACAACGTTGGCACTTTCTCAACCACAATAATGTTGATCTACTTTCTTGGTTTGCTCACACCATTTAATGAGATTTGTTAATATACATTTTTCTTATGTTTGTAGATTATTTACAAGTTTTACAAATTTTTATGTAATTAAAAAAAAATTTCAGTGACTCACGCGGTCTAACCGTGTAAATTTACACGGACCATGTGACCTTTAACTCTGGCACTCGACCTTCACCCGAAGGTTACATGGCCTAACCGTGTGAAAGTACACGGGCCGTGTACTTCTAGCCTTAAACTCCATTTTGACCCGAAAGTTACACGGTCAAACTGTGTCCTATTACACGGACCATGTAACTCTGATCCATTCTCGCCTGAAGTTCACACGGCATGACCGTGTGAAAGCACATGGGCCGTATAAATCGATTCTGTTTCCTTAAACTCTTTCGTTCTTCTCTCTAACTCTTTCACTCTATTTTTCCCTTTTCCAAATCCTTATTTCTAAACCCTAGAAATCTCTTTCTTCCTCCTTTACTTCATCATCATCTGCACTCTTTCACTCCAATCATCTATTAATCTCTTTTTTTTGGGCCAATTTCTACTTCTTCAACCTTCTACCTCTCCTCCACGCCATCGTCAATGGGTCCTAAGAGGAGTCGACTAGAATTTGGCACTTTAAGCTCCACCCACGCACCACAATCTCGCCCAGCACCTCCACTAGGTAATTCCAATCCTTTTGGTTTGACTGATAGTGGTGAATGTGCTCGATATGACAAATTAAAATCTAGACCTCTCATTGCTACTCGTTATTATGATGAGGATATGTTGAATGACTTAGATTTATTAGTTAATGTTTATAGATTATTTGAATCTATTGGATTGCGGAATTTTCTGGATGTAAGATGCTCCATATATTCAAACCTAACCCTACAATTTTTGAGCACCATTTCTGTTGAAATTACCCATGGGAGGGATTGTCAAGTGGGCAAGATTTCTTTCCAACTTCTAGGCAGCCAACACACCTTAACATTAGATGAATTTAAGGCCATTTACTATTTTCTTACCGGTTTAGATATGGGTCATCGTAGGGTTCCCCTTGGTTTTGATCGTGGTGATTTTTGGTATCAAATTGCTGATGGCCTACATTATAACCCAAGCTCTTCAAAGGCCACCAGCATTAAAAATCTATGTTTTCGTTATGCTCATCGCATTCTATCTAGTGGGATTTTTGCTAGGGGAGATAGCACGAACGTTGTTCGATCCCCTAAATTGTATTTCTTATATGCTATGTATATTAGTGAGCCTGTTGATGCCAGTTCTTTCCTGGCATCCCAATTTCTACGTGTCGCTCTTCAACCTACCAGAGAAATTTCTATCGGGGATTTAATTACGCTAATTGCTTTAACTTTCGGCTTTGATCCCCTTGCCAATTCTTCTTTTCTTGTTCAAGGTTCTAAGTGCCTTGATTACCCAGATTTAGAAGCCATACATATGTGTCGGTCGATACGGGGACACCGTTGTTAGGTTTACCCCAATAATGTTAAATTCCGTTTGCCATGTCCGTCTCGTAATACTCTTCGTGATCTATCCAATATTGGTTGGATGCCTTTACTCGATCAAACCGCTCCCGAACCATTAGATTCTTATCCCCCTCCTCCACCTCATTTGACTTCCATGCCTTCGATTTCTTATTAGCCCGAGCCTTCCGTTTTTGAACTTCGCGCTCTGCACCAAAAGCTCACATCTATCCAAACAGAACAAGCAGCTCTCCGTGCCCTATTTACGGATCAAAGCCACTATCTCCATCATTTTGGGGATACTCTTTCCATTCTTCGTGCTGATCATACTAACTTGCAGAGACTCGTTGAAACTTATAATACTGCCATTCAAGAAATGACAACCGCCTTCAACTTGTGGCGTCAGTCCTCTTCATCTCCAGGTAATACTCCTCCCCCATCTTCTCCATGATTACTTTCCATTGCGACCAATGTTTCATTCTAGCATATGGGAGTTAGTTCGTTCTTTAGTTCTGTTGTTCTTTTATTGCTTTATTTGTTTTGTAAATATCTATCTTTGTTTCATTTGGTATGGTTGTTTGCATTTGTTTTAAATTATTTTCTTCTTGCGTATCATAGTTTGTGTATGTATGTTCCTGTGTATTTCTATGCAAATATTTGCCAATTATGAACTCCGTAGGAATGGTGGAAGCCCGTTCATAACTAGTTTAGCTCCGAGATGCATTAACCTTTTATCTATAGTCGTTTAATTAGCTCTTTAAATTAAAAGGGACTACTTAATTTATTTCTTGGGTGACACCGTTGTTATTTCTATTCTGTTACTGGAGAATTGCTTACTTGACTTGTTTCTAAATACTTTCATGTGATATTAATCAAAAAATTTTGATGACCTGTGTGAATACTAATATTAGCTGAAGTTGGTGGAACATCACCATCTTCGCTTCAGTTCTTGAATGAATGGAGTTGTTAGTATTGGGAGGAATTTTTCCTTTTGGTAAGTTTAAAATTTCCTCCAAATCACACACCTTTGGTCTACCAATTCTAACCGGCATGAATGACACGACATTTGTGCTCCTTAAGTGGCTTATATATGGAGCAGCTAGCAATTGGGAGAGTTAAGTCCCTTTTTGGGCCGTTTAATAGCTCGAACAACTAAGGGTTTTATTGGTCTTTAATACCCCTTTGAGATGCATGCTACTGGGGAAATACCTAATGAGATACCCCTTTGAGGCGTGTGTTACTGGCGAATTCGAAAATTGTTTAATAAATCGATCACCAAGCACTCCTTTGAGACGGAGGAGACAATGGGGGGATGATCCTAATATTTGATTGTTTTCAAAATGTTAATCTACACCACGTTGAGTCCCAATTGATTGAATGATGCTAATTAATATCTTTTATGATTTACTTCAATTGACTCTTTGAGCTAAACTTAGTAGAGATCGTGAGTGATGAACCATTACTTGGAGCGAGTATTTGATTCAATGAAATGCAGCATTTTTTTTAATTTGCGCTCTATTTGTTCCCTTGATTTTGTGTTTTAGTTTAATTTGCATAAGGACAAGCAAACGTTTAGCACAGGGGAGTTTGATAAGTTGTCATTTTTGATATGTTCTAGCTCTATTTCGTTATCGTTTTTACATTAATTGACGTTGAATTTCTTTTAGTTTTGTGAATTTGGTACTGCTCCTTTTTTTTAATTTGTAGGAGTTTTGTGATTTTACACGGCCTACCCGTGTAAAATCAAACAGCCTGTGTGATTTAAAGCAAGGATGTGCACACCCAGACCCGAAGGTCACACGGCTTACCCATGTGAAATCACACAGGCTGTGTATGACGGTTATTTTTTTACAATTTCGGGGGTTTAAAGAGAGAAAACTAGAGATTGAGGGGGGCACTTTTGGATAGGCAGAGAAGCGATCGAGGAGGATTGAAGATCGATAGGAGAAGAAGGGAACAAATAACAAAGAAGAACAATTTGGAGATTGAGAGATCAAGATTCAAGACACAATTAGAGTTCCTTTTTCTTCCTCTTTCCATTTTTAATTTTATGCTCAATGTTCATATTAATAGTCTTTACTTTTATGATTAATTCAGTTATGGATCCTTAAATTCTCTTATTCTAGGATGTTTGTTTCAACTTGGGAATTATGTATTAAACCTTATGTATTTTTTTCTACATTCAATTTTGACTTAATTTCAATAAAGTAATTTTGTCTATTATTGATTTGATCTTTCTAATACGGGGTTCTTAATTGAATAACTA
Source organism: Erythroxylum rufum (assembly GCA_027478365.1). NCBI lineage: Eukaryota > Viridiplantae > Streptophyta > Magnoliopsida > Malpighiales > Erythroxylaceae > Erythroxylum > Erythroxylum rufum. Next base: position 12,105,767 of record JANIHZ010000009.1, on the reverse strand, counting down.
TGGATGTTAAAATAAGTACTGAAAAAGTGATGTTTAATATCTGAATTGCTAGATTAGACCTAATCGAAAGAACATCTAGAAATAGAATTCTTCGTTAGGAGTATTTGAGAAAACCCACGGTGTTCATTGGGTTGAATTTGGTTTTCGGCCTAGGAAACTGGTTTAAAAATTGGAATCAACACGTTGATTACTTCAAAAGAATTAATTGACAATGGTGAGTTAATGTACTGGATCAGTGATTTATTTCATTAGGATTACATAATCTCTTTGTTGAAATGAACTCCTAGAATATTAGTTCAAAATTCTGCTAATCATACATTGAAATTTCTTCAACAACCAATCTTTCATATTTGATTGCTTAGCAAATTTAGGAGGTATAAATTTAGTAATTTGACCTAGTTCTTATGGATCTACACTTGACTATTGCAACTAAACCCGTACACTTGCGGGGCTTATCATAGAGCCGTCTAGCATATAATAAGCTTTTGTTACACCATTAGGTTATTCTTCTTTCAACCATTTCAAAGAGAGGCTTACGGTCTTTATAAGAGGGTAATACTGTAGTGATAGGTACCTTTAAGTGAATAAAAGGAGGTTAAAGAACTCTCAACCCTATTAAGTTTTTTTTGTAGAGATTGGAACTCCTAAATAAGTGAGCGGCATTTTTTGGATCCTTAGTTTAGAATTTTTGACTAAAAGAGTAGAGTCTCCTTGATTGTGTTTGGAAAGATAAGTAGAACTTTTATTTAGGTTAAAAATCAAACCAAAACTTTCCTTAAACCGTTGAATAGATTGTAGCAGGACCTCAAAATGTGGAGGCTAAGCCTTAACCTTTGAACAGATTTTAGCAAGACCCTCAAAATGTGGAGGCTAAGCCTCACAAAAGAACCACCAAGAATTATACAAGCTAGTTACGACCATCTAGTTTAATTAGAAAAATAATTACTAAGTGTTAATTAAATATTTGTAAGAGCTACATGATATAACAAACTCAAGGTGGTTAGAGTAATCACTTTAAACAACAAACCAATAATCCAAGCTTAGTAAGCATATAGTTAGTTGAATCCCCATCTGACCACAACATTTCTAGTAACCTTATAACCCTTAAAGTTGATTAGGAAGTATTCTTTTGTCCTCTCCATAATGATAGAGGTAAAAGTATGCATATTAATTTGCTTATGCTCGAAAATTCTCTAGTTCGCCTCTTTCCAAACCTTATAAATTCCTATAGATAAGGCTAGTTTCAGTAAGGTAAGATTGTTACCTAAAGGATATGCATTAGAAACCCTGTATATAATGTAATCTTTATTTGCAGCTTTATTAGGGAAATTGCAAGCTACCTGTATTCTAATCTATAGATCCTTGGTGGAGTTGTATTAAAAGAAAGGTTTAATTACAAAAATCCAAAACTTTGCCCAATTTTGCAATTATAGCCTGAATTTTAAAAAGTTGCAATAAAATGCTCAAAATTTCAATTTTTTTCAATTATAGTCTGACGTTAGTTTGCTTGTTATCTTTGTTTACGTGGTTTGCCACAGGTTTCAGAAACTTTAATTAATAAGTCACATCAGCCTTAATTAACAATAGTGATTAAGATGATTGAAACAACTTCATTTATAATATAAATAAAATGTCATTTAAACAAGAGTAAACACATCCCTCCTCTAAGACATCGTTGTTTCTCTATTGTGTAAGATGCTTCTGTTAATGTAGTTACAAGGTCTGATACTCAAATCTTAGTTTAAGAACTACCCTCATCTTTAATGGCAACACTAATGAATAAGATCAATGAGGATGAGACTATTCCTAGAGGATTTGCTCAGACTAGGGAGTACTGTTTAGATTCATCTTCCAAGAAAAGAAATGATTCTTGGTACGTAAGCTACTGTGGTGGTTGAAATTGATGAATTGAAGTCTGTTTCAAACGCTAAAGTTTCTCTTGCAATTGTTGATTACTTTCATGGACAAAGGTTGGTTGTTCCTGATAAAGATTTGAGGGATTCGAACTTAAACTCTCTGAGGGACGATTACTCGAAGAATTTCGACATTAGGTTTAGAAACTTTACATTTGTAGATGCCAATGGTGATAGGAAGGACAGCAAGAGTCGAGGAGATGGAGTAAAGCACTCGACATCTAGGGGTTGAAACAACGATGTCTAGGAGGATGGATCAACAGATTAGGGATTTACTCTTGTTAAAGCGACGTCATTTTAGTTATGCCATAAAACGACATAGTTTTAATAATCTTAATCACTACTGTTAGTTAAGGCTGATGTGTCTTATTAATTAAGGTTTTTGGAACACATGGCAAGCCACGTCGGCAAAGATAGCAGACAGACTAATGTCAGGCTAGAATTGAAGAAAATTTAAAGTTTGAGCATTTTATTGCCACTTTTTAAAGTTCGGGCTATAATTGCAAAATTGGGCCAAAATTGGGATTTTTTTGTAATTAACCCTAAAAGAAAATGTGATTCATTATTTCCTATTCAACCTTATAGAAAGTACATTGAGTGTTGATGTTTGAGCTGATTTTTAATTTTTATAGTGTATTAACCTATTAAGAGTGGCCAATCATATGATAAAAGCTAACTTTGGAGTGTTTCCTTCGAACCATATCAGCCCATGCTAAGATACCTTGGGGACACTTTATTGGAATAGTTTAAAATTTGTCTTACTAGTGAATATAATCAAGGAGTGTGTAGTCCATTTCACTTTGTCTTTCATATTCTGGCTTGGATTATAATGAGTTACGGCTTCATGTAAGCATTTAAACCTTCTGGATTTAATGTTCCATTTATCTCTATTTATGAACTCCTTGACTCTTGCATTGGGTTTTAGTATGTACCTTGGATGAAAGATTCTAAGTAGCTTATATAAAGGGTCTTTTTCACTCTAATTATCAATATGTTTGCTTACTATTACCTACTATGATCTTGGCTTCTCTACAAAGCAATTCTCTTAAACTGAGTATGTTATGTAAAGTCCAGAAGATGTTTTGATTAGGCTTAAATTCTCAGAGGCTTTGTTTATTGAAGTGATGCAATACCCATAAGTTTTCCTTACCAATCAATAGTTTCCATATTCTTCTTATTAGTAGAACTTTGTTTATGGCTTGACTAGACCTTAAACCATGATCCCCTAATCTTTAAGATTGTAGTTATCATTCCAGTCTATCTTGACTTTTGAATTATTATAAGCATCATCATTCCATAAAAAAATTATTTAAAATTCTCTCAATATCCTTGGCCATTTTCTTAAACAAAAACCAAATGAGACACCTAGTAAATGTAAAGATTATTCAAGATTGATTTGATCAGTTGGAGCCTTCTAACATATAATAAGCTTTTATTACACCGTTGGGTTATTCTTCTTTCAACCATTTCAAATAGAGGCTTACAATCTTTATAAGAGGATACTGCTGTGGTGATAGATACCCCTAAGTAAATGAAAGGAGGTTAAGAATTTCTCAGCCCTATTAAGTTTTTTGTAGAGATTGGAACTCCAAAATAAGTGAGTGGCATTTTTTTGATCCTCATTATGGAATTGTTGACCAAAAGAGTAGTGTCTCCTTGATTGTGTTTGGAAAGATAAGTAGAACTTTTATTTAGGTCAAAAATCAAACCAAAAATTTCCTTAAACCTTTGAAGAGATTGTAGCAGGACCCTAATAGAAATAGGATCATTAGCACTAAGCATAAGAAAATCATTAGTAAATGAAAATTTTCAAAATTTGAGAGTTCCATATCTATAATGGTACCTAAAACTAGGATTTTCTGTTATGAATTTTGTAGCCAATTTGAGAAGTACTTCTATAGTAACGACAGATAGTTAAGCGGAGGAGAATCTCCTTACCTCAGGCCCCTTAAAGCTTTGAAGAGTTTTGTTAGATCTCCGTTTACTAAAACAACATAGGAAATAATAGTGATACAGGCTTGGATCCAATTGGTAAATCTAGCAGGATAACCAGATGCTTAGAGATAATTGACAATGAAGTTCCAATCTATTATGTAAAATGCTTTAGTGAAGTCTATTTTGAGAGCACAACTTTTGATATGCTGCTCATTGTTATAGTCTTTGAAGATGTCTTGTGCTAATATAATATTGTCCCCAATTCTCTTTCGAGGAACATAATCCTTTTGATAAGTATTTATCACCTCTAGTAGAGTATGCTTCCACCTATTTGGTAGAATTTTTAAAATGTTTTTAAACAATATTACAACAAGTAATAGGTCTGTAATCATTAAGACTCAAAGGGTTAGTTGTTTTTGGAACCATACATTGGTAAATTTTGTTAAGTTCAGCCAGTAACCTATTACTATTGAAGAATTCCTACACTGCACATTTGTCTTGGAAAAATCTAGAATTGAAACCATCTAGACCTGGAGCTGTGTTAGGAAGAAACGAGAATAGAACATATTTGATTTTTTCACTGGAGACATCTTTGAGCAACATAGGGTAATGGTTTTGTGCAATTGCTCCTTACATGTTCCTTAGAATTTCCTCAAGGAACTTTAAGGTGCTAGCTGAGATAACATTGATGCCTATGAAATGATTCCTAGCCACCTCTTTCATCCCCTCTTTATCATGAACTAGGTTCCACCTTGAGTCCATTGGTGATACTATTTTGTTTTTGTTTCTCCTTCTATGGATTACATTATATAAAAAAAAAACGGAATTCCTATCCCCTTCTTGGGGCCATTAGATTATGTATTTTTGCTTCACTTGAGATATATAAGCTTCAAGAGCTTTAAAATACGTCTTCAATTAGGCTTTTTCCTACTCAATTCAATGTTAAGTCCTTTGGGGTAATGGAAAAAGCCTTATGAGTAACTATAAGATTTCCAAGGCCTGCAATTTATCAACTTTCATTGGATTAGTATTGTATTTCATTAGTGATATACAATCTTTTCTTTATAGCTTTCAAACTTTGTAGGCATTGAAAGTTTTGATCTTTGATATGTCTTCTCCACTAGTCCGTAAATGATTGAATTAATATATGGATGCTTTAGGAGAGAATTGAAGAATATGAAGGGAGACTTCTTGTTAGCTAATATACTATGGATATTGATATTAATAGGAGAGAGGTATAAGAAAAGTGGTTTTTTAACGATAGCATAGCTCTCACTTAGTCTTGCTAACCACCTTCCATTAACTAGACACTTGTCTAATTTCCTTTGTAGGAATCTATCTCCACTTTGGCGATTGCTCTAAGTGAATAAAGCACCATGATATCTTAGGTCCACTAGTTCAAGTGAAGAAGTGAGGGAGCCCAGTTCTCTAAAATTAGCATGTACGGTACCTCTTCCACCTTTAGATTCAGAATGTGAGAGTAAGTAATTGAAGTCTCATGCTATTATCCATGGGGTTGTTATGTTATCCTTAATTGTTCTGGATCTTTCCATAATCTAACTCTCTGGCAATCCCAATTAGCAGCATACACAACTGAGATAGCTATATTCATTAATAGATTTAAGGTTGGAATCACAATGCAGAAGTTGATTTATGCATAAACAATTAGATAAGCATAAGTGAGCTGATTAAAATAAACAATCAATCTACTAATGGGGAGCATAGAGTGATTACTTAAAGTAGTCCAATCTGTATGGAGAAATTTCAAACCTCTTAGATATGACTCTACCTTTATTTTGGTCTCAATAAGACCAACAAATTAAAGTTATCTAGTTATTAGGTGATCCTTTAAAGCTAGTTGTTTATTTAGACAATTAACTCCGCAAACATTCTAAATAGTGGAGACCATCAGAAGTTTTTAGACTTGGTCCTCCTCTTTGATTTGTGATTATTAGAACCTGGATCTAACCATTCTTCATTTTGGTTCATTGTGTTATGATCCACTTCAACTTGGACATTTGTAATCTTTTCTAATTATTCATCATTGAAGTTTGATTATGTGTTAGAAATTACCTCCTTTCTCCCAGTTCTTCCTTCTTTATGGAAGGTAGTTTCTTTGCCTCTTTTATTGAGTTGAGGGACTGAACCTCCACTATTGCTAATTACTCCTTACTGTTTGTAGTTGGAAATGAGGATTGATTCATTCTTGCAGTAGTTTGCTCATTGTTACCTGCAATGCTTGTAAGGGATTCCTTACTATTTTCTTGATTAGCCTCCCCACCTATGCTTAGTAATTCTATTTTATTCCTCTTAAGGATCCAAACTGTGGTAGTCTCTATCAAATGATGTCTCCATGGATATAACAACTTCACCATGTCCTCTACTAGGTCTCTATTGCCATTGAACTTCATTATAGGGATGGTTTCATGCAACTCCTTGTTAGTATCAATTTATAAGCATACCCTTGCATATCCTTTTGATATTAGCAGTATTATCATCAACTTCTAAAGGAGTACCTAAGTAACTAGCTAAATAACTTAAATTCTTTGAGGACCAATATTATAGAGGAACACGATGGAAATTAACCCATATAAGAATGATTTTTAGTTCTAATCTAATCTGTCTAGTTTAAAGATAATTTCCCATTTTCTTAGAAAAAAATAGACTTACCTTAAATGTTCTATAACCTTATTTTCATGATATTTTATGCCATTTCTTTAGAAGAAAATTAAAAAATAAACACATCATACTCAGTTATCAAAGTGTTTAGTAGTCCCCATTTTTTCCAACTTAGGTCAACTCAGTGTTGAACACTTGGAAAGGCCATTCTCTTGTCCAAGAAGTAGCCTATCAAGGACACTTTCAATTTGATTGCTCCATTTTGCAACACCTCAAGTGGAGGAGAGATTAGTCCCTCCTTATTGAACAATATGAAGTGCAATTTACCAAAGCTATCAGGATCTTATATTATTCTACTCCAAGACTGTTTTTCCACTTTCTGAGAAGAGGGGTAGCCTTCTATATAGATGGAAGAGGAGGTAAGTCATCTTGATCCAAACGAGCCTCATGAATGGCTATAGGAGAGGGAGTTGAGGAGGAAGGTCCTAAAGATATTTTACCAATAACGGCAAATTTTCAGGACTTGAACCAAGTAGGAAAGTTAAACTAAGGGCGGATCACTTGAAAAGGAAAAACTGGGTTCAAATATGATGAACCAAGCAATAATAGGTAGTCAAAGAAGTGAAGAAGTCAAAGGAAGGAGAAAAAAGGGAAGTAAAGCACACAACAAGGAAGACACAATCAAAGGAAGACGGTTGAACAACCATAGGGATCAGGTTTAGAAAGAAGGAGTTGAAAAACTACCATTCTTTTTTTTGACAATATGTTTGTTATAGTGTCATCATTTTTTTCATTATTATGTTTTATCTTATTTTAAAGTGACCTTGCTCATTGTTTCTTTTGATTTTTTATCTTTGATCTGTGTCACCTTACTTTGGTTTCTTTTAGAGAACTTTTTATATGCGTAAAAATGTGATGATATTAAGACTCATTTAGTTAACTATAAGTGAATTAGCCATCTGTTAGATAGAGCTTCTTTGCTTTGGTAACTACACTTAAAAGCAAGTGAATTGGCCATCTATTAGAGAAATCTTCAGTAATTGCATATGGTAACTACAAAAGACTTAGCCTCAACCTAAAGCAGGTAAAATTCTATCTCTATTTCAACTTTCTTTATTTTGTTTTAGAAAAACTATTATGCATTCAATAATGTGATGTTTATAAGGCTCCTTCGACTCTCTGATTGTCTTTTTTTTTGTATATGATAACTTACTAATCACATTTAGTTTATGTTATCCTTTAAAATATAATGTTCATTTTATTTTGATATATTTCTTTCTATTTTACCCACTTCATTTTTTATCTTACTGTTAATGTTGGTCTATATGTTTCAGTTTAATTCTAGCTTATAAACTACCATGAATTGGCTAATTTTTCCTAACCTTGGCAACTAATCATTGTTTTAATAATTATCTTTTCACCATATATTATCTATATCTAGATTTGTGAATATTTTCTTGTCATTTTGCTATATAGATGCTGAATTTGTTTTCTTTTTGTTATAGGTTTTATTTAAGGAATGGTTAGTACTTTAGACCTAAGAATTAGGTTTGAGTTCTTCTATGCTGGATGCTTTAAATTCAAACCATAAATGACATATGAAGGTGGAAGAAAAGATTGTGTAATTATAATGTACATAAGATTGCATTGTTTGATTTCATGATCAATGTTAAGAGGTTAGATAAGGAGAAGCATTGGATTTTACCTATCAATTCCTACATGATTTATTTAAAGATGGTTTGAGACCAGTACAGAATGATAATGATGTGAGGACCTTGATAGGTGAGATTAAAAAAAGAAAGATGAAGAAAATCGAGGTCTATATGGATGGGAAGAAGTATCCTAAGTTATGAAAAAAAAGGATTTAGCTTAATTTTTTCAAAGTTGGAGAAAAATAAAAAGGGAGACTACTAATTATTTGGCTCATTTTATATGTAATGAAATTATTTATATAGATGTAATACCTACTTACTCAAGTTATAATAATAATTTAACTTAAAATTTTCATCATGCAGTGAACCTAAAAAAAAAGATTGCACATATAAAAGATGGTAGTTAACTAGGATCCTTTGTAGCCATTAAATTTTAGTGATCATATTAGGGAGAGGAGATCATAATGATTATGTAAATGAGTACTACACAAAGGAGGCATATACACATTGTTATTAGGAGAGCATAAATCTAGTATTAGGTGGACATTTATAGTTAGTACCTAAAGAAGAACATGAATAAAAGATCTATCCTCCTGCCTATAAGAAAAGAGTTGTAAGGCTAAAGAAAAAGAGAATAAGAGAAGTTGGTGAAGGTAAGAAGGGTACTATTTCAACATGGACTGTAGGACGTACCATCTACAAGAAATGTAAAAAAAATTAGACGCAATTCAAAAATATGAAGATATCAATCCCTAAGTCACATTCTATGGTAAGATTAATTATTTCAAGTTGAAAAAATGTTTAGAACCATACAGAGTCAAGTTCTAATTTTTTCTAAAGAAAGCGTTGTACTTAATGCATCACAAAACAAGGGAAGGAACATGTTTAAGAAACAAGGACAAAGAAGAAAGCAACCAAAAATCAAGTTAGAATACATAACATCTCTAAGAGCATACGAAGGAGCTAGACTAGCCAAAAGAACAAAAAGTAAAATATGTGTACAGTATATGGTCCTATAAAATTATAGATAGCTCATGGGGACTTTCTATACAACTCATGTAGACCTTTTGGACATATGATTCTATGTATTTATACTTAGCTATTGGTTATCACTTTTTTTTAATCTTTTAATGATGTGTATACTGACTTATGTGCATGTAATTACAACACCATATGCAACGATTATTGATGACTCTTAGAACATATTTGACAATCTTTTATACAATCCCATGTGCAATTTTATTGATCTTCTAAATTTATTGACTATTGTTATGATGGCTCATGTGCAGTACTGAATTGAATAATTTTTTTATTTGAATTCTTTTTGGATAGGCCTATATGTAATAAATAAAGGTATAAGTTATTTTAAAAGACATGTGTTTGTACATACTCATGTGCATTAAATAAAGGTATAACTCATTTTCTTTAATTTAATACATAATATCATAAATTTAACACATAATTTAATATATAATGTCATAAATTTAATATATAATTTGATATATAATGTCATATAGGAAAACAACTCATCTCATCCCTATTTCTTTTACATAAAAATACTAACCATGAGACCAAACGTAATCCAAAATAATATCATCAAACCCCATAACCAATTAAGTTTATTATCCTCTCCCTTTTGTTCATTTTAAGCTATTAAAATGTTCTTCTCTTTTAAACCATTTATGACATCTACAATTTTTGGAGTTAAATTTTACATCAAACCACTTAAAGAAATTGCAATATACTTTTCGTACAATAAAAAAGAGAAATAATCATCATTTTGTTACAATCATTCTTTATATTAATAAAAAATACATATAGTTTATCCTATATTTCGAAAATCTAAAAAGACTCCTTCTGGGTTTTTGCAATCCAAGAAGTTCACAAAGGAGCCTACAGTCCATAATTGCAATATATATTGACAAATTATTATATATTCGATATTATTGACGATGATGATTTCATATATCAAAAACCTAATAAAACACTATCAAGTATTCACTTGTGATATTACAAGCAACCATAGCATTTTGTAGCCCGTAAAATCCATACGTCATTGTATACTTAATGTATCAATAGTAAACATCACATTTATAAAGTAACACAAATTTCCTTTATCATTAACTTCTTTTATAGGCATTGGAAGTGACGCTAAGGTTGAATATAATTTTCATATAAATTGTTGGGTTATAGCAATTTCCTTCATATTGTAGCAATCAAACCTAAAATCCTTTTGATGATAAAATTTTTAATGTATAAATGGTATGGAGAAAGGTACTGCTAATGTATGAATAATATGGAGAAAGTTATTATTAATATATGAATGGTATGGTGAAAGCATATGAGTAGCTTAAGAAACATATAGTTGAAATACAAACTTAAACCTAATTAATTGGCATAGCAACTCTAATAGGTTGAAAAATTATATTTTTAGCTTCATGATAAATAAAACACAACGTAGCTAAATGATTTGGATATATTAAGTAATATAAGAGTATGCATCTTCCATTGAAGGAAAAGCAGATATTACAAAGGTAATAATAAATATCTGAAAACTAAAAATTGAAGCGATGACGAAATTAGACAATTTAATAAACAATTTCAATAAGACAATCTCTTGATTCTCATAAAAAATTTATGATAAAAATCATGGTTCTTACTTGAAGATCAAGGATTCATTTCCATAGTTTGAGACTAAAATAATTTACATCATGTACAAATCAAAACTTATGATTGAATATTGTTGTGATATCTCCTAAGGAGTTCCTTTTGAAATGAACCAATAATTGGAAATCTATATGAATACTATCATCTCCTTTTAAATGATCAATGCCAAATAAATGAAACTTAAAATTGCTTTCTAGTTTATTTTCCATCATATGTCAAAACAAATTAACTCAACCTCATATTTCATAATTATTTAGAGCAAATTAACTAATTATAGTTTTGTGACACAAAGCTTAAGAGAGAAATAATTAAAATAAGAAAATACAAGTTAGGGTTATAAAGGCTACATCTTCCTGAGTTTGTTCCAGAGGGGGACTCTCTAAAATGCATGGTTGAATGCATATATAAATGTGATGTAGAGAGGAATTCTCTCAGGGATTAGAGAGACTATAATATGAATGAAATGGTCCTCAATGATAGTTTGGGAAAGTTTAATCTTGTCTTACCTGTAGGCTATCACTATTTTGCCATAGTGATGACTTTGATGACTATTAACCAACTTCTAGTGATGTTTTAAGCATGCTAGGTTTAAGCATTTGTCCTCCCTTAATTTCTTTTGCCAAAAGGCTAACTGCAAAAGATTTGATTAATCCTATGAAATCTTGTAAAGCTACTTATTTATTAGGGCAATTAAGCCCTTTAACATTCTAGACTACAGTAGTCATTGGGGAGAGTGAGATTTGGAAGATTTTTCTCTTCCTTTTATATTTTTTATGACACATAGATTTGAAAGTTACTTCTTACTCAGGTTCAAGGTGTGGGGTGCTTGATGCTTGTGGATCACTTAAAGGGGCTTGAATAGGAGAAGTTAAGGTTTTCTCCTTCTTTCTTCTTTTAAGAGCACTTTTACGGGGAGACTTAACCCCAAGCTCAGGAATAATCCTCAACTTAATAATATCCACATGAGGGAGCTTCTATTGTAATTCTAGAACTATTTCTTAAGTTAGTTCCAAGCTAGATGTGGCTTTTTAAGGATTACTTAGGTTCACATTCATTCTAAAATAGAATGCCTCAAGTTGTAGGTTTAAGAGCACTATGAGTTTATAGTGCTTACCTGTAATAAACTTTCTTTTAGTATGCCTTTATATCTGGCTCAGTTTAGGTTAGTCAGACCTCTAAGGATAGGAGATCACTACTACATCCTCCAAAGTGCACCCTTTCATATGGACGTCTAAGGGGCTTAAATTTAGGCAGTGGCTTTTCTGTGTGCATAAGAACACATACTCTTACAAAGCTTAATCTCTTTAAGCTAATAGTTCCTCCATCGAGGCATAGAGACCTTCTCAAATAGCTAGCCAAGTAGCTTATTCCTTTTGTAGTCCAATAACATAATGGTATATTGTGTATCTTTAACCACAAGGGGACTTACTGCTACTTGAGATTTTGAATTTAGAGGCTTGGAGACTATTTTTAAAGAAGGATAGGCTAATTATTGTAATGTCATAGGTTTACCTCAATAACTTTTAGTGCTTAATCTAGGGTTGTAAATTTGAATAAGAAGATATTATAAATTTGAATAAGAAGATATTATCTTCATTCACCATGATATAAAGGAGTCCCATCTTCTTCCTTTGATAATGAGTCTAGGTGTCAAGAAGAGGAAAATGATGTCTCTTGTGAATAAAGAATTTGACAAGATTTGAGTGCATTTTATTTGCTCCTTCCTTAAATATGTCTACTGGGGGATTGACAATGTAAAGGTCATTTTTGAATATAGGATGATAGTATTGAAGCTTTTAATAGGGGGTGCTGGGGCTCATCCTTTTGGACTTGAAGCTAGGTTTTCTTAAGGTTAGGAGTGGAGCTTAGGTGGTTAGAAGTAATTTCTACCAGGTTTTATAGGGTGGAGTCTTTCAAGGCTAAAAAGGCTGAGGAATCAAGACTAGGTGTGACAATAGGTGTGGTTAAAGTGGGGAATTAGTCAAGGCTTAGAGGCTCAGGTATTGACATTATAGCAAAAAAAGTGAAGTAAGAACTGAAAGGGAGGAAGGTTGATTAGGTGAAAAAATTCAAGGGGTTGGGAATAAGATAAAACTAGGACGATAGTGGAGTTTGAGAGAAGAAGCTTAAGTTGCTCAAGCAGTATTAAAGGACTACAGTTAAAAGGAAAATGTGAGAGAAAGATTGAATACTTGGCAGGAATAAGGTAATAAGCAAGGAGGCTAGAATATATGTATAATGAGGGAGAGAACCAAGGAAGCCAATAAAAGTTTTTAGATTAAAGGGTATGAGGAGCTTCCAGGAATACACCAAATCAACCCTAGCATAATGCAGTCTTTATGGAAGGTTAGTGAAGTGTGTAGAGCATTTCTCTCTTCAAAACCTGCACCTTCGAGGACTTAATTTATTATAATTGTTAATATAATAAATTCATGTAATTAAAATGTATTTAAATTTATGTTTTGACTTTATTAAAAAGTGAAAGTCAGTAAAGATAATGCCTTAAAATAATTTCTAAAATACTTATATTCTTATAATCTTATAAACGATTATGAGATTAAAGAAATCAAAAGTTCAAATTTTGAATTATGTGAAATTTTAGTTTCCTACTATTAAGA
>JANIHZ010000009.1:11980148-11996526 GCA_027478365.1 Erythroxylum rufum | reverse complement strand
TAAAATTAAAAGTATTTTTTATTTTTATATTGTCAATAGTTTACTGTATGAAGCTCTTTCAAAAAAGTTATTTTTAAATGACAGCTAAACAGTCAACTGACTTCTTAGAAAAATTCTTCTCATAAAAACCATACTGACAAAAGCTCTACTAGTATAAGCTTATCCAAATAGGCACTTGGACATATCAAATCTTCTGTTTCAGTTACTCTGTTCTAATCTCATTTTATTAAATCTCATCCATACATTTATGTAGAGTTAATAGAAATATATGCATAAAATTTAATAAAACATGATAAGAATATCATAACCAAAGTAGAATATCTAGTCTCGTTTAATTAATTACCGCATCCAAACATGGAGGAGAGAGGGAACGAGAGAAAGAAAACTAATTTCCTATAATACTTTTGAGGGAAATTGCTAATGGTGATTGCACGGATCGTGACTAATCTAATTCATCAAATATTAACATTCAAAGCACTAATAATGATATTATTATAAGTAGCAATGAGTACCGAGGTAAATTCAAAATGAATATGAAGTTGAACATTCATCTTGTCATTGAATTTCTGCAACGTACAGGAATAATTGAGGCTCCTTTTTTAGATAAGGTACAGTAGCCGAAGCTAAAGCAAAACTATCTTGTTTAATGACCAAAGCTCGGTGCGATGAACAGTGCCGAGTGATAGAAATATAGAATACAATCAAAACCTAGATGTTGGAAGGAAGACATGGCAACACGAAAATGGCTTTAGTCGTATTTGATGTTTGAAGTGTGAGCAAATCTGGAAGGTGATTGCCAGGTTGTTTTGGATGATCGATCTTTTGCAATGGCATGCGGAGTAGATAGTTGTGTATTTTCCTCAACCAAAATGTCTATAACAGGATATTGAAATGTCATTTTTGGCTACCGACTTACAGTTTCAACTTTCAAGACAAGGGGAATTCGGTCATTTAGGTGCTTTGACGTCCGAGGCGCGGGAACAGCAGTACCCTCTCCTCCGCCTTTTACGGAGAAAGTGAAAGGGGAGTTTCTATTCCACTTCAGAAAAATAATTCATAACTCAAGGGATCATATCATAGGCGGTTTTTTTTTTTTAATTTTTAGTTTTTAATTTCTATTTTTTCATCTATAAAGACTCATCATAGCCCGACCCATGTCCTTCCCTTTTCTCCCTCCTTCAGCCCTTTACCTCTCTGATTTCGCTTTTATCAACCAAACATTGTTTTGCACTTTTTTTTTTCCTCATGCCAAATTTCTCTCTCTCTCTCTCTTTGCCTATTCTTCAGATATTAATGCTTTCCATTTGGACCAACAAGTCATCCATATTATAGCCAAACATCTGCCTTTCTGCTTTTGCTTTCTCTGTGTTTCCATTTCACATAAATTAACAGCTCTACAATTGGATTGATCTCCAAGTGAGTTTCCCAATTCTAGTTTTCAATCTTCTGGACTGAAACATGGAAAGTGAGTTCTTTCTAAATGCAGGAATCTCCCCACCAACATTGCAATTTGAGCCAAATTCAATGTCATCAATGCCCCCTTGGCAGTCGCTTTCTTCGGCTATGGAGACTGAAGCTAATGAATTCAATTGCTCAACTGAACAGTCACCGGACCTTTTTTACAACCCCAACTGGGAAAAGTCAACGGATCAAAGTCTCCAATTTGACTCTGCTCTAAGCTCAATAGTGTCCTCACCAGCAGGTTCCAATTCTAACATGTCCAATGACAGCTTCATAATCAGAGAACTCATCGGAAAATTGGGAAATATAAACTCTAGCGAGTTTTCACCTCATTCTCGGCCGATGTTAGCAACTTCCTACCTCACTAATGGCAATAACAGCACTAATACTTCGTGTTATAGTACTCCTCTGAATTCACCACCTAAAGTGAATTTGCAGGCATTGAACCAGTTTTCTAAAGAAAACATGAACTTTCCTAGTTTGGAAAACTCGCTGCCGTTGAATTCCAGTGTAGCAGAATTCACGGCTGATCCTGGATTTGCTGAGAGGGCTGCGAGGTTCTCTTGCTTTGGTACGAGAAGTTTTAATGGTAGAACCCGCCAGTTTAGTCTGAACAAAGGCGAATTGTGCAATTCATTGACAGCAAACGGGAAATTGCCGCGTGTCTCAAGTAGTCCCTCTTTGAAGACGGTTGGATCTCAAAAGGGTGTCAAGAATTCATCTTCACAGGATCCATCAGACCCGGTAAATTGTTCACAAGAGGAGTCCTCTGTATCTGAGCACGTGCCCCAAAGAGAAGCTAGTTTAAAGGTCTCCATTGAGTTGAATTCCAGGAAAAGAAAGCCAGTTTCCAGGGGAAAAGCTAAAGAACCAGCAACAGCCACGGTCACCAACCCCACGAAGGTACGGAACATGAAACTGTTATCATTTTGGATAACAGTTTTCTTCACCTGTCTTGGCTTATGAAGCCAATTTTGGATGCTGAGAGTTGACAATCTTTTCTTCAGGAAACTGAAATTAATGATGATTCTAGCACAAAAAGAAGCAAAACGAATGAAAATGTTAAAACAGATGAGGAGGCAAAAGGAAGCGGTGATGAGAAACAATCCAAAACAGCCTCAAAGCCACCAGAGCCTCAGCCTCCTAAGGACTATATTCATGTCAGAGCGAGGAGGGGTCAAGCGACCGATAGTCATAGTCTTGCTGAAAGAGTGAGAATTACAAACTACCTAAAAAACTTTCAGCTGAAATTATGAATTTTTAAATATTGACCGATTTGTGTATTTTAGGTTCGACGAGAAAAAATTAGCGAAAGAATGAAGCTTCTCCAGGATCTCGTCCCTGGTTGCAATAAGGTATGTGGCACTGGCGATTGCAGAAATTGAGATTGCAAATTTTGAAAATGGCTAATGTATGATTGAACTTCCTGGCATATCCAGATCACCGGAAAGGCCCTTATGCTGGATGAAATTATTAACTACGTTCAGTCATTGCAACGCCAAGTTGAGGTAGATAACTAGATAAGTCATCATTAATTATTATTATTTTGTTTTTGTTTTACTGCAAAAGCCTAACGATTCATTTGTTTTGGGCAGTTTCTCTCCATGAAGTTAGCTTCGGTGAATACCAGGCTGGATTTCAACATGGACCCCCTTGCTCCAAACGATGTGAGCTATGTTTTCAATCGCAACTTTTTGTGCAACAACTTTTCTGCTCTTCTTCTAAATTTTGATTTCTTTGATTTTTGCTTTTAGAAATACCACTCAAACAGCCCATTGCCAAATCCAGTTTTCCCGTTAGATTCCTCGGTATCAGCCATCTTCGCCCACCAGCATCACCAAAATCTAGCACCGCAGACCAACATTTCTAGTGGGAAAGTGACTTCGTGCGATGCTGGACTGTCAAATATGCCCTTACCTCCACTTGCTGGATTTAACCAAAGCTTTCCTGAGGTAATTTACCTTTTGACAGCTAAGCCCCCGTTCCTCTATTTCCCTTTTGTTGTTAATCTGAATCTGCTAATTTTACTGAATGTGTAGTTCTGTGAGGATGATTTGCAAACAATTGTTCAAATGGGTTTTGGCCAGATCCCCAAGATCGACGCAACAACACTGCAATCGCAAAGCTTCACTGGTATGGTACAGTGCAACTGATAAAATCAATTCATGAACAAGAAAATTGTAGTTCATAACTAGAGTTCGCTTGATGTAGGTTCAAATCAAGTACCCCACACGAAAATTGAGATCTAGCTTCCATCATTCGGCCCGGAATTGAAGGTCCAAAGGAAGAAGACTCTACAACTGACAAGACAATTAATTCAGAATCGGACCTGCTCCCGATCATTATTTTTATCCTACGGTCAATGAAGAGGATTAAAATTTTCCTTGATTTTTTATATTTTTATTACCCCTTTAGTTTAAGTATCCACTGTAAAATATTTAGTGTACAATTATGCATTTTGGTGCAAATTGTTGTAAAGCACCGCATGTATGATAAGATAAAAGCTAATCAGACGAAGAAAATTTCAGTGTCATCCTATCCGCTTTTCTTACTGCAAACTCCAGTACAAAGACATAATACCAACTGACCTGGCTGGCGATTTCTTGTTAAGTTTCTACAAGGGTCACATCAACAAAATCGCTGCTAGATCTCATAATCTTCTTGATTTGATCCCTTCTTACGTTGTAACCAGCTGTATATGTTGGTGCCTTTATGTAAAAAGTCTAATATGAGTGATTAAGACGTTGGGATATCTTTGAGCTGGGGTCAATCTTGCATGAGTTCTGCCACACTCCATGGCTCCTGTAATTTTCATTTATTATCCGAAGTACCCCTAAGCGCAACAAAAATCAATCAAGGAAAAGGATTGGCGGTTGGAACTACTCCTTAAAAAATGGTTTACCCATATTTCTAATGATATGTAGCAGCATCGAAAGAATCCCAGGTTGGCAGTGGCGAGACTCTGTCTAGACCCAATGAATCAATGTCACACTCACTTTTTTAAAAACTATTTTGTTAATGGCAGTGGAATTCAGGTATGTAAAGACAACCTCTTAGAAATAGATTATATAATCTTTGTTTAAGAAAAGATTTGTGAATTGAGTTCTATTATTGGTCTGCAGCTCGGTGTATTTAATCACCAGAAAGATGCTATGAATGTGGTGAATAGTTGCAGAACATGTCTATTATTTATATGCAGTCGCTCTCTGATTGGAGATATTCATGTGACAGTCTGTCTTTATAAAGTTGTGTAGCGGCAATCTTAAAACAGCGTGTATGAGAAGGGATTAGTTTAATCTGTCAAGGACTTTGATGTGTTTTATTCGTCCTTCAAACCATTGAAATTATAATGATAAATGTAACCTGACAAAACTTCCAGTCTGGTAACCAAACTTAGGAGTAGAAACCGTGTTCTGAACCTTTGAGAATCATGCTAGCTTCGCTCTCGGTTAATTGAAAACGAACGTCAATCAAGTGCCAATTATGCAAAGTAAAACTTGCGTTCGCCTGGTTCAGGATTTTACTGTACACCTTTTTTTAAGTGTACAACTTAAGTCTTAACCATTGACATCCATCACCTCCTATGTACCTTGTTTCTTTTCCGTCTGTCTCCTTCAAAACCCTACCTTGAGAAAAAGCTGTAAATTTTGGAGATTAACGCAAAACAACCAGTATTATTCCAGGATACTTGTCGCGTCAATGTGTTTTACGTTTGTTTATTCGTACGCTATGGCTACCGGAACCACCAGTGCATTTGTGTTGCAAATGTGTAGTCTTTGGGTCTCTTAGTAGCCACATTACAGGTAAATTGTCTTAATCAAGTCCCGAAAGCCATGTCCTTAATGGGAGGAAAAGCTTCGAGTCTCAGCGAACCAGCATCAGGTATGTTTCAAATCAAGTAAAAGATTGGCCCTACCCTAAACACAAAGAAAGAGTGGGTAGGAGAGATTTATTTATCAAGGACAACTATGGTTGGTTTGTAGGGTATTACAATTATCATTAGGGTAGGTGCCCTAATCTGTGACTATTCTCTCACCCTCTGTTATGTACAGTATACCTTTTCCATTCGTTATTTTATTTAATATTTCTCTTTTACCTTAGTAAGATGTTAGGAGTCGTTGTTGGTGATGTTTTCCATTTTAGTGGGAAAATGGAAACCAAGGAACAGAAGAGTCCAACAAGGCTAGGCTATGAAAATGAAATAAACCCATCATTTGCTCTACCAACTACTTTCATTATCTCATCTTATGCTCTCCAACTGTAAGCGCGTTTCAGTTTTTCTACATTTCTAAGGAACCCCACCATCTAATCTCGTTTCTTCCAATATTTCTGCTTGTTTTATTTTAACTTCCTTTTGTTTTGTGTGATAAAATCAAAGATCAATTGTAAAATTTCCAATTGTTACATAGTCAAATATTGACGTTTAAGGAAGATAAAACCTTTTAATTTATGCAATTTAGCATATATATATAATAAACAATAACAATAATAATATTTCTATAAAAAAACTCACAAGTCAATAATTTTTAAGTATTTGAAAAAGACGGCTTGAGAAAATTCTAAAAGATCTACCCACGAATTATAATTTTCTTTTTTTAAAGTAAAAAACTTAAGAATTATCAAATGCGTAAGATATGAAATGAATATGAAGATATAATTATTTTTGAGTAAGATTTTTATTAACCGATAAGTTAAAACGCTACTTAGAGTAATTTTTTAAAAAATAACTAGCTGAATTGAATCAACGAATTTAACTAACTCCTAACCAAATAAATATAATAACTATTTGATTATATTCTTTATTAAGCTAAAATATAGCTTACTCCCTTGATATTTTACTCGTAGAAACGAGAACAAAACTCTTTTTTACCATCAAACTTACTTTCTTCCTGGTCTAAGTGGAGACCACGAGGGGACAGGACAGATGCACTTTCCTCTTTTCCTGTGTACTAAGCTTTTTCACCACGTGAGAGGCGCAACTTCTATACCTTTTGATTTTACTTTTATGTGACCCTGATGAAAACCTTTTGATTTAACTTTCGCCGCCACATATAACGATATTTATTTTAAGGTCCATAAATACAATCTTATTCCAATTTAATCTGTCCCAACTTGCAAAGTCAAGAGTTATCCTGAATAGAACAGATCTAACTTGAAAACCGTTCACCCTCATTTGGGCTATTCCTAATAAAGCCTTTAACTAATTGAAAAGGGCTTTTCATTATAGAGATATTTTGCAGTCCAATAATAAAAATTGAGAGTATATACGCAGAGTTGACATCATATGGTGTGTGATATGATGTCAACTCTGCGTTATCTAGCCTTTCAAAAAAAAAAAAAAAAAAAAACTCTGCGTTATCTTCTTAATTGAAGGCCACTTGCACCCGATACTTGGATTTTGAGGCTCTAGTGGTTTCTTTGAACGCATTTTGGCGGAAATAAGACCAAAGACCGAGATCTTAATGCAAGTCATAACAAGGATATTTGCTCCTTTTAGATTACTTTTTGGAGGAAAAAGGGGGCATGTATGGGATTGCGCGGTTTGTAATCCACTACTGATATGGCCAACCTTGGAGAGACCAGAAGCAGTGCATGTTTCTCTAGCATAAGTCAGTCCGCGTCCCTCTTCTTATACTTATAGAAGAACCAGGCAATTAAACCTTTGCCAACTCAAAGTTAGAGAAGAAATATTGCATAGTTGTTGGATTTTATACGAGATAAAGGAGGAGAAGCTACAATTAAAAAAGAGGTGCTCAATTGTTTTTGTACCTTGTTTGTAATGTACATGTGTGTCTGGTCAGTTAAGGAATCTTTTTAGTCTATCAATAGTGATCAATCTTTCATTAATTGCAAGCCAAAGCATAACTAAAGCTATGGATTTTGCCTACTTGAACCATATAAGTTTATGCCATACGACTCTATGAACATGATTCCTTAGCCACTCTTTACAATAGACATTTGAGAACAAACCTAAGGGGTGTCTATTCCATCTAATGCAATTCTCCTGGTTTGGAATAATTAGGTTAAAAGTTAACAGAGAACTCATAGTCAGTTGCATAGAAGAGCTTTAGGTTAATTAAGACCTCATTAGCTGAGGAATTTTCAGTGATTTCTCTTTAAAGATAAGAGAGCTTAAAGACTAACTTTAGTCCAATTATCATTCCAAAGCATACCGGAAGCTCCATTGTCTATCTTGTATATGGATGCCATTCTAACCTTTTCCTTTAGCTTGAGAATATGGATGATAGTCCATGAAGAGTTTATTTTGGCTTATATACTAGGATTTTTTTGTTTGTTAAATAATATATATGTCTCCATCTAACCTAGAGTGAGTTTTATTTATTAGAATCCTCTATATTCTTTTATCATTCATTCCTTGGTTATGATTCTAATGGGAAAAGTTCCAAGCTCTCCTTTCTACTTAGGTAGGGAAGTCACTCTATTTAAAATTTGCGATTGATTTGGTATTAGTGTTCTTGACTAGTTGAACCTCCTTATAAGTTAGTCAATGGTCTTAACAATGTTAATAGGAAACATTACATGGGAAGATCAATATACATGGAGGTTGTTCAACACTCAAGTGAATATTTGGATTCTTCCTATAAGAGAGAAGCTTCTATTATACCAACTTGTAATTAATTTTCTTTTCCTTTCAACCAGTGGATGGAGTTCATAATAAGAGGGAATTTTAAAAGAAATGGGAATCCTCAAGTAAGTATGAGGGGCTTAGAGCCTTTCAAACCTATTATACAAGTGGTCTAGTTGGATAGACTTTAATCACCAAATGAAATGAACAATTGGCTTTTAACTTTGTTGATAGAGAGGCCTTATAACTTGTTAAAGGTGTTCAGAGCAATCATAAGAGCGCTAAATGAGTTAGGATCTACTTTAGAGAAGATAATTAGATTCTTTGCAAAGATAGTTTAATGATTCTTAAGTTTTTACATTTTGAATGGAATTAAAAATTCTTCTTTTAGTTAATCACATTCTTAATAAGCCTGATTAAGACCTCCATATTTAGAGAGTTCAAGATGAAGTTATAATTCAATGAATCAAAGGCCTTGTGGAAGTCTATCTTTATAGCATATTTCTTACTAGATTGCTTCTTATTATAATTTTTAAAATGTTCTTAAGCTAACAAGATTTTATCCCTAATTTCCCATTTTAATAAAAATACCTAGTGAAGGATCAACTAATTGAGCCATTGCTGTTTTAAATTTGTCAGTAATTAGCTTGGAGATAACTTTGTATATGGTATTGCAACAATATTTGATTAATTTAGGGGCTTGTACCTTATGTATAAGGCAAATAAAATTCTTTTCTTCAACTCCCCAATATTCTGTCTTTATTAAAGAATTCCAAAAATGCCTTATTAGCCAATGTCAGTGTGCGGAAAAGTTTTTTAAAAAGAAAAATAACGATTAATATTATCAGGTCTGTTGATTGTTTTAATGTATGCAATATCGTAAGTATACGGACCGTATATTATAGTACATAATATATCGTTCCCAAGAGGATTGGATTAGTCACCTAATAATTTAAATGCACTTTGTCTAATGCGATAAAAGATTGAATTAATAAAAATTAAAATAAATTAACTAAAATCAACTAAACTAATAAAACTGAATAATTGAACCAGTAAAGATTGCAATAAGAGCTAAGTTAATCAAATGGAAACTGAGGAGTTATTCAATTCGTGTTTTGTTATCTTTTGCCTTATTAATTCAATTATGCTCAATCTTAGATATCTAAAGATTTTGATTACCCTCTCTCAAGATCTAACCAAGTAGTCATAATTGAAATAGATAACAAATGAGTTAAAATCTTATGATTCTAAAAAATGCTCCTAACTACTTAATTGAATTTGAAGCAATCCTATAGATAATTAACTCACAATTAAGATCTCTCTCAATTGCTTATTAACCTAATATTTTTAAGCCTATTAAGGTACTAACTCTCGTTGTGTAACTTAACACACATAAGTTTGATTCAATCTCTCGATTTCTTATTAAGTATGAGTTTATCAAATACCACAAAGCAACACTATATTGAATTCAACAAGATAAAAATAAAACAAAATAATTCAAGAATAAACCTTAATATAGATTTAGAATTCCATAATCATGTTCATAGCATAACTATTTAGAATTGTCATCCAAGGCAATGAAATATAATAAGAAAAATAATAAATAATCTTAAAAGCCTTGATTTGGATTTTTTGGAAAGCTGGAGTTGACTTAAGGTTTCCACTATTTGATCTTCTTTTATATGATGTGTAGATTATTTTTCGTGTTTTTGCTCTTTCTTTTTAGGTGTCTCTGATGACTCTCATCGCTCTTTCTAAATTCAATCATTTCTAATTTGCCTCTCTTCATGTAGTCTTCTTAATATCCTTATATATTAGCAAACTGGAGGTTCTAAGATATACACAGTCACTTACACGATCATTTAGGTGATTGTGTATCTAAAAAGACACCTCAATTTGTGACATTATATGGTTACAAAGACTTACACAGGCAATATACACGGCCGTGTATGTCAACATACATGAGCGTGTAACTCCACACATACAAGAACTGTCTTTGATGTTTCACATGTTTACAGTGACTTATATGGTCACTATACATGATCGTGAATCTTCGCAATTGCTCCAATTCTTATATTCTATGCCATTATTTCACCTAAATACATCTCCTCTTAGCCTATAAAGACAATTATTACCTAAAGACACACTTGAAGCAAATTAAGTACCAAACCTACTATAAAACTCTTAAATAACAAGCAAAATACATTAATATAGGTATATAAATATAGACAAATAATTATTTACCAAACATCCCCACACTTAAACTGTTACTTGTCCTTAAGAAAATTATAATATAATTTATCAAACTTACAAACATTCATCCCTTATTAACCTTAGCCTATCCATCCACACTCTAAATCATCTTATTATATCAACCAAATTAATTTACAATTAGATTCAAGTCATTATAGAACCAATATTCATAAGTCAATATCAAGAGAATCACAAAGATAATCTTTTTGAAATCAAAAGCATAAATTCAGCGCCCTCATTAAGGATTCACTTAATGCACTCAAAATGTTTAGGGTACCAAAAATGTAAAAACTCTTAAATTAATGCATAAAAGGATTCTTTACCATAAGCTTGCAATAAAACCATATCTCTACCACTTATAAGTAAACTAGAAACAAAAAATCCAAAGGTCTTATTATAGGATTTTAATGAGGCTTAGGATAGGGAATGATAGGGATAATAAAAAGACTAATAATATTGAAGGAAATTTACATAAACAAAATAACATGCAACTTAGTTCTTCAAAATATAAGTCTTTCACACCATAATTTTGTTAGTTTCATAACTTTTAACATTTTTTTAATGCTTGCAACATATATTATTTATTTTTTTGGAGCATTCATCACGTACTAATTAATAAGTGTAAATTGCATCGTGTTTTAGAGTGTAGTTTGATATGTGGCCGTTAATTCGATCATTTAGTATGTGTTTAGGTTCGAATTGTGTAGTTTGTTAATTATTTGTGTTTTAATGTTTTATGGGTTAGTACAAGCTTTTGAGCTTAAATATTATATTTTTTAGGTACTTTGATGTGTTTGTAGTGTTTCAGGGTCAATATCGAAGAATGGAGGAATTTGGAGACATTCGGGCTGAAACAACGACCCACGATCATGGCATGTCAGGCCATGATCTTGACAGAAGCCTAGTGAATGGCCCACGATGTTGGACCTCATCTCTGGAGCCCAACATCCGGAGTCATAAACCTTGGGCTTACATATTACCTTGTAGGGTTATTTCCAAGAACCCTAAATAACCATCATCCTATAAGAGTGGAGTGCCCACACCAGTTAAACACCAAAATTACAATTTGACTTCATCAAAGAAATTGTAGCTATAAATCTCTAGTTTGTTTTGAAGCAAGAATCATCTCAATCGGAGCTCTACAACTCAAGATATACTTAAAAAGCTAAAGCATGTATATACCCCCATCATGCTCTCCCAATCGACCCCTCACTTTCCCTCCATAAAACTTATTCAAATCAACTCCAAAGATACCCATTTTTTTGAAGAGATAGGAAAAGATGTTAGGAATCCATTGCTCTAAGAATCACTTTATTTGGAGGTCGGATGAGGAAGTTATGGACAAAAGAATCGAACATGTTTATTCCCTTACTCGTATTGTACATGTCTTGGCACAAATGCCATAACTTTTGCTACAGATCTCGGATTGATTTTTTGTTTAAACTTTTGGAAAGATAACTTAGAGATTTACAACTTTTGTGAAGAACTCAAAGCGAGATTCGGCGTCTAAAAGGACTAAAAATGAAACAGAAGATAACAATACAAACTAAGATGAAGTAGAAGGTCAAACTAAGACGAAGCAAAAGTCAAACTAAGACGAAGCAAACTAAGACGAAGCAAAACTAAGATAAAGCAGAGATCAAACTAAGATGAAACAAACTAAAACAAAGCAAACTAAGATGAAGCAGAGGTCAAACTAAGATGATACAAAAGTCAAACTAAGACGAAGCAAAAGTCAAACTAAAACGAAACAAACTAAGACGAAGCAAACTAAGATGAAGCAAAACTAAGACGAAGAAGAGGTCAAACTAAGACGAAACAAAAGTCAAACTAAGATAAAGCAAAAGTCAAACTAAGATGAAACAAACTAAGACGAAGCAAACTAAGACGAAACAAAACTAAGACGAAGCAGAGGTCAAACTAAGACAAAGCAAAAGCCAAACTAAGACGAAACAAACTAAGATGAAACAATAAAAAGGGCATAACTTTCACTACAAGTATCGGATTAAGGTCATTCTTAGACCGTTTTAAAGAAGACTTCTAGACCTACAACCTCCATGACCTCATAAACGATTTTGCCTTTATAAGGGCTAAAATTTCAAATTAATGTATCTGTCCCGAAAGTTCACCCTATGCCGCAATACAAACTTCAAATGATCATAACTTCCCACTACGATTTCTAAAACGTACAAACTTTATATCATTTGAAAGCTGGAAAGATCATCTACAACTTCCAAGAAGAACTTTTCCAAAATCTATCTAGATTAATCCAGAATTTCTCCCGAAGTCAGAATACAAAATTTACATTATCCTCCAACGTACTACACCCCATTCTCAACTTCATGACAAATTTTGAGATTCTTAGGGACAGAATTGGAATTCGATGTCTTCGTACGAAATGTATCCATATATCTCTAGTTTAATCCAAATCAAGAATTATCTCGTTTGGACAACCAGAGAAAACGTTGTAACTAAAAGACTGAAGCATATTCAGTGAATATTTTCCATATCACTACCAAATTTGTTTCAAAATCTTTCCTTAACACAACTCATAACAAGATCACTCTTTTCTACGTCATTTCCTCCTCATTCTCCACTTAATTTCAAGTCAATACCATCCACAAGAGAATTATAAACCATGATTAATTGTAAACACCAAACAGAACATACATATATGTACATATTCTTCATCAATTCACTACACAAATTCAACTTCATTTTTGCTTTCATTTCACTTACAACTTCCACCTTAATTCTTTCTATTTCAAAAATCTCTTATCCACCAAAACACCATAGTAAATCATGAATCTATCCACTTTTGTCATTCCTTACTTTACTCTTGTCTATAAATTCTTGCTTCAAGAACTTTCATTCATTTGTTCTTAACTCGTGAGTAATCACCAAAATTTCTTATTCAATAGTTCTAATCTTTCATGAAAAGTTCGGGGTCCAACATCTTCAATTTTATCTCTTTTTTTTCATTTAATTTTGGGACAGTCATTGGGTCAAAATTCATAAAGATTTCCCTACATATCATGTTAAATCAAAATCTCATTCAAGTTTGAGCATATAAAATAAGAATTCTGTTAAGATCTTTGTATCTTTCTATTGTCTTTTTTCACAAACACTGATGGAAATTGTTTTGATTTTGCAGAATGTAAGAGTAGCAAAAATTAAAGAACACAATATTTACTTGGTTTGATAACTTAAATGCTATCTACATCTAAGAATCTTAGAATTAGTAGTTCCACTAGCTTTAAGAAAAGAACAAGTTACAAGGGATGGAGTGTTTTGGAAACACCTACAAGAGGTTTCTAAACTCTATCGAGTACCCTTAAATAAGTACTCTAGCAACTTTTAAACTTTCTCTCTATTCTTGAATCAGATAACAATTGTATGCGCCTTTTACTGTGTATATATATGACTCGGATTACATGTATTTATAGGCTATTGAAAAAGTTATTAAGTCCACGCCTATTAATTCTTCTGCTTGTGCTTCTCACATGAACTTCTCATGTGAGACTCTCGTGTCTCACTAAAACACAAAGTCCTCTTCTATTCCATAGTCATATTGCCTTTCTCCTTCTTCTTCGAATGTTTTTCAGATACTCTTCACACGCTCTTCCACACCTAACCCTAAATCCCCAAATTTATTCTCAGATTGATGAATCTTCGTTAAGGGTTTATGGAGAACTAGTGAATATCTTCACATTTATTCCCCCCTTCTTCGTTAATCTTCACGTAGTTCATCAATTTGTGGGCAATTTAGTAAACAAGCCCTAACTTCACCGAAATCGTGAGATCAAGTTAAAGGGTCTTTGATGGTTGTCGTCTTTAAAGGGCTTCACTTATCTGTAGATAGTCTCTATTGAAAGTGAACTTCCTTGGAGTGACAACCTTCGTTCCAAAATATGAGGGGTTTGAGTCGCTACGTATTTTCTCCAGTGTGAACAACCCTTGTGAGATTTTGTCTCTAATGAAGTGGAGACTCACATCAATGTGCTTGGACCTTTTATGCAGAACTGGATCCTTACTAAGGTATAGTGCACTTTGACTGTTTGTGAATATTGATGATTTTGCGATGTTGATGTTGATTTCCTTTATGTTGTCTAATAACCATGACAACTCTTTTACTCCTTCTATAATTGCATAGTATTCTGCCTCTGTAGTTGATAGAGAAACTACTGATTATTGTTGTGCTTTCCAACTGATTGTGTTTCCTGCTAATGTGAAGAAATATGCTGATATTGATTTCCTTGTATCTTTGTCTGCTGCATAATCTGCATCCACAAAACCATACAAGGACATTTGATTGCATTTAGCTAGTTCAACCTTTGAAAAACATAATCTGTAATTTATAGTTCCAGTTAAGTATCTGAGAACATTCTTCAGCCCTTGCCAGTATTCAAAACTTGGGTTAGCCATAAATTTTCTTAGAATACTAATTGCATAGGCTAGGTCAGGTCTTGTACATAGCAAAACATACATGATGTTTCCAACTCCAACATCATAAGGATAGTGTGCCATAACTTTATGTTCTTCCTCTGTCTTAGGACTCTTACTAGAAACCATCTGTAGATGTGATCTTATAGGGACAAGACTTGGTTTTGCTTATTCCATGTTGAACTGAGCAAGAACTTTTCTAATGTAGTTTCTTTGAATGAGCCATAGCTTTTCTTCCTTTATGATTCTGATTATCTGCATTCCTAAAAGCTTTTGTGCTTCTCCCTTATGCTTCATCTCAAAGTGTTTGCACAATTCATTCTTTACCTCTTCAATTCTGCTTAGATCTTTTCTAGTAATAACTAAGTCATCCACATAGACTAGCATAAAGACTACTTTTGTCTCTCCTAGGTCCATATAGTATAGGCAATAGTCATATGGACTTCTAGTAAACTTCATACTACTAGCAACCTCATGGAACTTCTTATTCTACTACCTAGGTGCTTGTTTTAGCCCATATAGGGATTTTTGTAATAGGCAGACATAATCTAGCTTTTCCTTATCCACAAAACCAACTGGTTGTTTCATGTAGATAGTTTTCTCAAGCTTTTCATATAGGAAGGTTGTTTTGATATCCATTTGATGAATTTCCCAGTCATAAATTGTAGCTAGCACTAGGATGAGTCTTGTAGTTTTGAACTTTACTACTGGTGAGAAAATCTTTGTAGTCAACTCCTTCTTTCTGCCTATATCCCTTTTTTACAAGCGTAGCCTTGTATATCTTAGGTTCTACTTCTGTAACTCCTTCTTTCAGCTTGAACAACCATATGTTTTCTATTAATTTTGCTTTAGGTGGTTTAGGCACTAATATTACGGTCATATTCTTCATTGGAGAAGAATATTCCTTTTTACAAGCCAAATTCCACTGTTCAGCATCCTTTCTACTCATAGCTTCTTCATAGGTTTCTGGTGCCCTACAATCTATGGATTCTGTAACAAGACATGCAAATTTAACTAAATTAGAGTCTGTGTATCTCCTATTAGGAATTCTTTGTCTTGGTTGCCCATCTCTAGTGAGCTGATAGTCTTGTAGAGCTTCATGTGAGTTATTTGCAGCTGTGTGTTAGGCTCTTTCTTCACTTTCACCTTTTGTTTCTTCATTCCCTTGTTCATGATAAATAGGGCCTTGCACAAGTTCCTCATCATAGGATTGTGTGCTGCCTTCTTTTGCTTCTGTTTCTCGTGGCACATAGAAGGGGACTGAATTACTTGGTGATCCAAGTTGCTTTTAAACTTCCTTTTGTAGGACAGAGTCTAGAAGATTCCTACACAACAATGGAAACTCATTTTCTTTAAAGATCACATCTCTACCAATAATAGTTTTGAAACCTACCTGTTGAAGCAATAGGATTTTATACCCTTTAACTCCTTCTGGATAGCCTAGATATACTCCTTTTACTACTCTAGGTTCCAACTTACCTTCCTTTTGGTGTGCATAGATAGTACATCCGAAGGTTTTTAAGTGAGTCAAGTTAGGCTTCTTTCCATTCCAGACTTATTGTGGAGTTTTGTACTCATTAACAAAAGTAGGTAATCTGTTTCCTAGGTAGGCTGCAGTCTTACTAGCTGGGGGGG
>JANIHZ010000009.1:11954162-11967713 GCA_027478365.1 Erythroxylum rufum | reverse complement strand
AATATTGAGAGCTTTCTTGCTTTCTTTGTATTCTTTGAGAATACTTGACTTATCGAAGGAGTGGTCTTCCTTTGTGGTGTCCCAAGGTTAGAGTTCTAAGAGACAAGTTCTCTTAGGGTTCTTTCCATTGACCAACATTATTCTAACTCCTTTTCTCTTTTTGTTCTATTTCTATCAATTCAATTTTGTTTATTGTGGTTTTGTATGTGATTGATTCTAGCTGTTCCCAGGCATAGTTCCATCTTATTGAAGGTTCATTAGGACCAGTTCCTATTGGGTCTCGCATCACAGAGGTAATTGAGAAGCCAATAAAGGATTTACCACTTTGATAAAAGGAGATAATACCCATGACCTCTTGTCAAGGTCATTACTTGGGAGTCTCTGGCCAAAGCTGATTTTTGTCATTAAGGGAGTCTTCAATGATACATAGAGTAATGAGATCCTTAAGACAAGATCTAATGTCACTTGGACTAGATGTGACATAGTCAGTCTAGTGGGAGTCAACACTTTGACTATACTCTAAACTAAGTGAGGTACAGATGGTGTAAAGACGAATTGTATGGCAATATTGCATATGGAAGGGTTCGTAGTCAAACCACTGACTTTACGATCAATTGGGAGTCATGACGTGTTGTTAGATACTGCTCTTGACTTACTTGAATTAAGTATTAATTCAAGTGGCCAACATAACCAAGAACCTAATGGACAATATATATAGGAGATCTGAAGGATAAGTAAAATGGTTTTGAATGATGATTCAAGATATGAGAGACTGTTTTAGGATTGTATCATGATGTGATCGTGGCAGAAAACATTACATGGAATAGATTAGAAGCAAGTGTTATTGGCTGGCAATTTAGTCATTAACTTCCTATAACTTCATTAATGCATGCTATTCATGAACGTTAGCTTCCCATAACTCTCCATTAGTCAAGGGGGGTTATGGAGGGACAAATGGTAGAGAAAATAGAGATGATTTTCATGCATCTTGTGTAAGCCAAAAGTGAAAGAAAGGTTCATTCT
The DNA here is from genome assembly GCA_027478365.1 of Erythroxylum rufum. Taxonomy (NCBI): domain Eukaryota; kingdom Viridiplantae; phylum Streptophyta; class Magnoliopsida; order Malpighiales; family Erythroxylaceae; genus Erythroxylum; species Erythroxylum rufum. Next base: position 11,966,690 of record JANIHZ010000009.1, on the reverse strand, counting down.
TACACACACATTCTTTTTCTCTCTAACTCTCATAAGAGTTCTTGTCTTTGCTAGCACAAAGACGGAATTCTAGTCATTTCCTAATGAGGTTTCATCATTCTATCTTCTTATGGACTTTCATTAGAGACGGTCTATATTGATCATTGTAGTTTATGACAACTCAACGCGGAGAAGATTAAAGAACGAAGGAGATCATCGGAAAGGTATGTAAACATCTTACATTTCATATTTTTGTGACGGTCTATATTGATCGTTGTGTTTTACGACAACTCAACGCGGAGAAGATTAAAGAACGAAGGAGATCATCAGAAAGGTATGTAAACATCTTACATTTCATGTTTTTGTTTTCTATATCTATACGCATGAGCAGATATACCTTTTTAAGGTTCCGTTTTATTTTCTGTTGCGTATATTTGATATATATTATATATGCGATGCATGATCGAACCTTACACTAAGGCTTAATGTTTGTATTTGATAGTAGATGATTTGATATAGTTATGCTTAGTCAGATTGTATGGCTTAATGCTTAGCAAGTTCTCCTTTTACTGTATTTTGTATAAGTTTTGCTTGAGTTAATAATTTATTTATTTTCTATAAAAAATTATACAACTGTAAATGCAAACGTGAGTATTATAAAAATACCCCTGTAATCGTGTCTTAGGAGGAGAAAAGTATGAATTAGCTATATGTTTTCTCTCTCTTTGTGCATTTCTTTGCATTCTCTCCTCCTTGGATCCTTATCTCTTCTTCTCTCCTTTGTTCAATATTTTTCTCTTTAACAAAAAATATTCATAACAAATGGTATTAAAACTTTACGATTCTCAGCCATGAAATTTCATAAACATGACAGAAGATGATTGGGATCAAAAGTTTAAGAATTTTAAACAAAGTATCCAAAAAATTAATGTTGAGCAAGTTTTACAATTATAAAACCCTTAATATTTCGCAAGCGTAGGGGTCGTAAGTGTAGTATTTAAGGTGTCATTCCCACAAAAAATTAGCTAAACTAATTGAATCGTAACTTTGTCTAAGGTCTAAAAATTGTAATTAAAATGAAAATAAAAATGAGCAGAAAATTAAGCAATTGAATATAGATTAATTGAGAATTAAATTCTAAAATTAATGCAAGGAAATCAAAATTGAGCACAACCACTTAATAATAATAAAATCACATAAGGAAGATTAACCAATTATGAGAAGAGAGGATTTATCCTATTGTCAATTGCTAACTTAGTTGCTTTTGAGTTAATGGGTATCGGTCCTAAAATGTCAGAAGGTTGATTATCCTCTCTCTCGACCTAATAATTAAACCCTAAATCATAATCCCCAATTGAATCCAAATTTTTGAATTTTCAATTTTTCAAATAACAAAATAGCTCATATTCTAATTAATTCTTAAGCACTCTTATAGACAATCAGGTCCTCACACGAGATATCCCTTCGTATAATTACCGATTTGATTGTTTATATGATCTATTAGGTTTTTAACTCTCATTACCCAACCTAATCATGGTACTATCTATTCACTCTCTCGATTTGTTACCGAAGTATGCAAAACAACAAACAATCACAATACCTAAACACATTAACGACAAAAGTAATCAAATCTACATTGATTTAAGAAAAAATCCCAAAAGAGTTTAGGACATCCTTAAACAAATATTCGTCATCCTCAAATTCATTTCATACATTAAATTAAATAAACAAAATGGTGAAATGAGAAAGTTATCATGGAAGGAAGGCTAGAGTGGCTGGCAGTTGCAATCCCTCTTCTCTCCTCTTCTTCTTCCTTGGCTTCTTTACAAAAGTGGCAAATAGAGGCTCTCTTAATTTAATGATCTTATATAGTCTAGGGCCATTTAGGATAAATTAGGTTTTACCTAAGCCAAAAAGTCCATAAAGACCTTTCAAAAGTTAAAATAAAAGGAGCTCCCTGCATCTGTCGCGCTCTTTTCATGATCGTGATCTTTGAAATTTATCTTCTGTCACGATCAAAACAAGGGTGTCAGAATCATGACCCTGGCTAGATTACTTTTATCACAACCATGACAGGGATGTCACGATTATAACCTTTGCTCTTCCTCCAAGCTTTCTCTAATTTCCTTCGATCTTCTTTATCTGATGACAATAAGAAACATATCAAAATACCTTAAACGCAGATAATTTAAGTCCAATAACATGTTTTGAACCACATAACACTAAAAAAATAAACACATGATGACGTTGACTCAATTCTAAACCTAAAAATGCATAAATCATCTAATCAACACTTAAAAACACACTAAAATATAATGTAAACTACAACTATCAATTAAGGAATCTCATATTTGAAGTGAGAAATGGATGCATAAAATATAGGTAGAATCTGAATTCCATTAATAAAAGATAGATAGCCTTAAAGCAATATTCAATCGATTCATGCAATCAAGGGTTTCATAATAGCACTAATGGAAGAAAGATGGATAGTGATGTTGAAAAAGAGAGGCATGGAAGAAACTTGAATTTTAACATAATTACTATGGTGACTATATAACACATGTGAAAATACCAAGTTAGTGATTCATTCACTATTGATGCTACAATAAGGAGCAATAAATATGGAAGTCTTAAGTTTGTGATTCATTCACCATTGACGTTAATTAAGAGTAACTTAGTAAATAAATTAAATTCACTCTCTACCTTCATGATCAACAACTTAAATGTTTGAAGGAGAATAACAATCAGAATGTTATTAGACACTTGTAGAAGGGTGATTTAAAGAATTTCATCTTTATCAAAAAGAAAACACGGTTGTTTCTTTTTATCCAATTTGTAAACCTCCTCAATAATTTTCCTATTAAACCATATAAATAGGTTTTCTAAAGTAGGAGAAATTGTTACAACAAGTATACAGTTGTAAGTCCATGTAAATGCAATTATGGGTAGTATAAAATTACCCCTATAACCATTTCCTATGAGGAGAAAAATATGAATTAGCTATTTTCTTTTTTCTCTCCGTGTGTATTTCTCTGCCTTCTCTCCTCCTTCTAGATTCTTCTTTCTTTTTATCTCCTCTATTATATATTTTTCTCTTTAACAAAAAATATTCATAATACATAAACATGAACATCAGAAAAGCTATCAAAGAAGCATCCATAAATAGAGTTAATCTACATGCATTCTCGATAGTTTCTGAAGATTACTCTAGACATTTTGACACGATAACTTTGGAAGAAAAGGAGATGAGGACGATGTCATTCATTACTTTGTCACAACAAGATGTGAAGTAGTTAACTAGTCATCTTTATTTTAGGGCATATTTGAGTTTTAGCTACAGTTCACCTATTTTGTAAAATCTTAGCTAAAAGTTTTTTGCTAGGAAAATAAATGTAGCCCATTTACCAAAAAAATTTTGACAATGAAAAGCAGTTTGTAGTTAAACAAATGTAGTCAGTAGTCATATTTCTTATATTGAATGAACCTCTTGTAAATGTAATGGAATAATGAAGAAGTAGGTTTAGAGTTGTATCTATAAAAAACTACTTATTACTCTTTTTATTAAAAATTTTGTACAATTCTTTAGTTCTCTCAGATTGGAAGGTAATTATTTTAAAAAGTTATAACTATTACATATATATTACCTAAAATTTCAGTTTAGGAACTAATGATCTTTCTTTATTTAAGATAGGCGAGCACACCGAATGTCTTTGTTAAAAAAACATGTAAAGATCACTTCAGGCAATCTTTTAGTTAATATTCATATTTCTTATATTGAATGAACCTCCTGTAAACGTAATGGCGTAATGAAGAACTAGGCTTAGAGTTGTATATATAAAAATTTCTTATTACTCTTTTTATTATAAACTTTGTACAATCCTTTTGTTCTCTCATATTAGAAGGTTATTATTTTAAAAAAGTTATAACTAGTACATATTTATGAGCTAAAATTTCAGTTTAGGAATTGAGAATCTTTCTTTATTTAAGATAGTCGAGCACACCAAATGTCTTTGTTAAAAAAAATATGTACAGATCACTTCAGGTAATCTTTTGGTGAAAGCAATTATGTGAGTTTTAGGATGTAAAATGAAAGTAAATTAGACCTTTCTAATGGATGTCAAACAATGTCATTCATTATTTAGCATTTTGTACCTGGCTTAACAATTATGCACTTTAGCATTTTTAGCCTAAATGACTACAATTTTAAATCCTCCATTAGTGTATCTAATAGTTAGATAAATGGGAAAATTTATGAAAATTTATATTATTTTAGTATATCTAAAATTTAGCATCATGTATCTCAAGCTCTTAAATCTAGTATTTTAAGTTTTAAAGAGAAAGTTGGAAAACTAGGTCAAGGGTATAAAGTTTGGCCATATTTTTATCAATTTCAAGATGAACCATCTTTGATCAATTTTTGCACTAAATTAATCATAATTAAACTCAAATAATAATAAGTCAATCATATAAGGTATACCAAAGATCATAGATAGCTTATATTAATATTATCATAACAAATTGCAATCAATTTCACTTTATATAACATACAACTTATGATGTCAAATTTAAAATATGACACTCTCAATGTAGGACCTCGGCCTCTCGGGCCTCGCATCCACAGGGCCTCGGCCTCTAGGGCCTCGAGCCCACCGGGTTGCAGATATTGTCCGCTTTAGGCCTCGACGTCTAGGGCCTCGCACCCGCACGATTTTGCTTTTCCCCTTCTGACCCATAGGGAAGGGATGAAAAGTTTCCACAGGACTTCCCACGAGGTCACCCATCCTGGTACTGCTCTGGCCCTAGCACGTTTAACTTTGGAGTTTTGATGAGATCCGATGCGTTAGGGCATGGAAAATGCGTATGCAAGGGAGAGGTTTCCACATCCTTATAAGGCATGCTTCGTTCTCCTCTCCAGTTGATATGGGATGCCTATGGCGCATCCTCCCCGCCTCAGGAAGGCCAGACGTCCTCGCTGGCACATCGCTCGGGTACTGGCTCTGATACCAATTGTAGGACCTCGGCCTCTCGGGCCTAGCGCCCACCCGCTTGTAGATATTATCCGCTTTGGGCCTTGGCTTCTAGGGCCTCGTACCCGCACGGTTTTGCTTTTTGCCTTCTGACCTGTAGGGAAGGGATGAAAAGTTTCCAGAAGACTTCCCAGAAGGTCACCCATCCTGGTACTGCTCTGGCCCTAGCACGTTTAACTTCAGAGTTTTGATGGGATCCGGTGCGTTAGGGCATGGAAAACACATCTGCAAGGGAGAGGTTTTCACATCCTTATAAGGCATGCTTCGTTCTCCTCTCCAGTCGATATGGGATGCCTGTGGCGCATCATCCACAATCAAATCATATTCATTCATTAATAGGGCAGCTGACTGCAGTTCCAGGCCAGGGTCTATGCCATGACTAGGCAGGAGGCCCAAAACTCACCAGATGTAGTAGCAGGTGCGCTTCTTATTTATGACTTTGAAGCATTTGCACTGCTAGATCTAGGATCCACACACTCTTTTATCGCACCACATTTGGCATATAGACTGCATTGTGACAGGGAGTTGCTACAGTTTGGGCTAGAGGTGAGTACACCCCTAGGTAGTACTACTGCCTTAGGAGAGGTCTGCAAGGGGTGCTCGATTATGATTGATCAAGCAGAGTTGAAGGTAGACCTGATAGTCTTACAGTTGAGGGAGATAGATGTGATTTTGTGCATGGATTGGCTCACTGCCTATAGGGCTATCATGAACTGCTACACCAAGGAGGATGTGAGGCTTATTTGGCCCATATCATTGACACTAGGGTTGAGCAAAGTGTACGGGACATTCCAGTGGTTAGGGAATTCCTTGATCTGTTTCCCAAAGAGCTACCTGGTTTACCACCAAATCGAGAAACAGAGTTTACCATTGATCTAGTTCCAGGTGCTGCTCCTATATCTATTCCTCCACAAACAGACCCCAATCCCTGATGCAGCATGGCAGGATGATTACCTATGCATCGAGACAGCTAAGGCCTCACGAGATTAATTATCCAGTACATGATTTAGAGCTAGCTGTAGTTGTTTTTGCCCTAAAAATTTGGAGACATTACTTATATGGTGAGACTTTCCAGATCTTTACTGATCATAAGAGTTTGAGATATCTGCTGAGTCAGAGGGAGTTGAATTGGAGGCAGAGGAGATGAATTGAGCTGCTTAAGGATTATGATTGTACTATTGAGACAAATTTACACACTCTTAACCCGTCTCGAATGACCAATTGACCCTTCCCATCGGTGATGGGATGTTACATAAGAAACCCAGAATTTGTCAGGAACATGCATCATGCATATTTAGTATACATGAATGTGCATAATTGAATTCATAATTGTGCACAATAGTGATATGTGTTTGTATTAAATGTTTTAGAGGAACCCATCGAGCGACCGAATCCAGATATTGTTGGGACGTGGAGGCAATAAGCAATAAGGGAGCTTTTGTAAGTAATTTAGTGGGTCTTATCTGTAAGTAAGTCTTGATGAATATTTGTAAGTAATTTAGACGGTAATTTTTGTAAGTAATTTAGATGGTCAAATTTTGATAATTTTGCTTTGACTGTTTTGTTTGCTACTGCTTTTGGTCCATTGAATGATTTGCAAAGCTGTTGGATTGATATGTGAATTGAATTTCAGACATTTCTATTTTGATTCTGTTAAGTCCTAGTTATGGGTAGAAGGTCTGCAGCTGCTCCTGTACTGACACTTCGGTGTCTTCTATTATTGACACTTCGGTTTCTCTTGTTATTGACACTTCAGTGTTTCCTGTATCGAGACTTAAGTCTCTCATGATATATGATGCCATTTATGGTATCTCTTGTATAAGTTCTATTACCCACTTTTATTCAGGAATTTTCAGTCTAACTTGTTTTGCACTTTGATATATGATAAGTTTTGATACAAAATAAATCATATTTTGATCTGATGGGTTAACACCCTATTCTGAAAATCAGTTCTGTATTTTGAATGTTCTACTTTGCTATTGGAAATGACTGACTTTAGCATGCGAAGTATTCTCGTTAATAAATGATATTATGTTCTGAATTCTTTATGTTGAGATGCTTATGCTATCATATGGTTCAATATTTGTTGTGGTTAAACATAGTTTAGTTATTATTGACTAATCTATATGCTTAGCACGGTGAATTTGCCCCATGTAGGTTTAGAGAGGACGTAGGGATTTGGGACAAGTCAATCGCAATGGCTAAAGGAGTCTGAATTTTTGTTTTGATAAAAATGTCCATTGAGTTTTTGGTTGGAAGGTTTGTAATAACCTTAATTTAGGCTGGTTTTAGAATTTATGATATGCATGTATAAAGTGTTCCGTATGCTTTAAAATGTTTATTTTTTAATGTTATGCTTCCGCCAAATGTTTCACATTCGGTATATTATGTTATGTTTTTGTATGGCGCTTGCATTATCCTCTCGGGGGTATTAGGGCGTTACAGTCTATGTATCACATCATATATCAAGGGAATCAGGAAATAATTTTGGAGCATCTACCAAAGATGAAAGTTTCAAGGTAGTTGGCATAATATCAGAAGGAAGGTACAAAAGTATCACAATTGAAGGTATCGATTTTAACTTAGAAACCTTTGTGCATTTACTCATTCATTTCAAACCCTTAGGTTTCATTACTTCAGTTAAAACTATCTTACACCTTCTTGGGCAATCGATTTACAAATTACCTAGACCTGATGATCTTGATATCCCTGAAGGAAAGCAACCTTTTAAATTACCCTCAATCAAAATCATAGAATTAGATGATTCACCTATAAAATAATCTATTTTTGAACACACTCATCCACTTAGTGAAATACTACAAGATGCTACTGTTAATTCAAAGTTCTTGAAGAATTTCATCAACTGGAATGAAGTTAGTCACAAGCAGACAAAAGTTCAGGAAGCCTTAGCTAAAAACATTGAAGAAATTAATACTAAGATTGATGAACTAGGTGATGCAGTGGGTGATCTTCATGAGGAGATAACACTTCTACGTGTTTCTATAGAAGAAGACCTCAAGACGATTCGCACTGACATTTAAAAAAAGTTTTCTGAAATTTTGAAGCGTCTAAAATGAACTATCTTTTTGATTAATAACAAATAAGGGAAGAACAGTAGAAAGTATTAGCATTAGCAATTTTCGTTTATCATTGTATATCTTGCTTTATTTTCTTCTGACTATTATCTTTATATTCGTCTAAATATTATTTTTATCTTCTAATATTATGATTATTGGTTATCATCAAAAAGGGGGAGATTGTTAAGTCAAGAAGACTTCACTACTTCTATTAATTTTGATGAAAGTCAAATAATGATAATCATAGAAGTGTGTTAACTATTTTGATGAATTTGTTAAGTGCGCAGATAAATTTAAGTAGCACAAATCATCAACTTAAGACAATACTTTAGTAAAAGCTGAATAGGATGGATCAGACAAAGTGCGAAGTGCTTAGTCTAAGACACCAGACGAAGCGTATGAATCTATGCAAGACGATGAATTTGAAGAATGCACTAGAACGTCAGTTAGTTGGAGTTAGTTACAGGACTCAACTAATAACCATTTTTAGAAGATTCGACAAGCAGAATTCTTAAGAAGACCATTGAAGATTTAGGCTATAAATATTAGTTATAGTCGTAAACAACAATACGATATAGAAAAATAATAACGATACAATACAAAGAGAGAAAAGAATTCTTATTGTAAAAGCTCAAGTACTCACGCAAAAGAGAGTAAATACATCTGTAATGTGAAGCTCAAAGAATATCTTTTCGAGTGAAAAGAAAGGCTAGAGCCTGAAGAGGCTAAGGAAGCAGATAAAGAATACCTTGTGAAAGAGACCTGAAGGGGCTCTAGAAATGTAGAAATAATACTTGTAACGTTGAAGGATATAGTAAAATCTCAGACGAACTTTGAGGACTGGACGTAGCCCAAGGTTAAGGGTGAACCAGGATAAATTACAGCGTCATGTTCTCTAACTGTTATCTTTTTAATTTTCTTGTTGTTAGAAGAATAGATACTGATTTTTGCTATTGCATTACTCACCAAATTAAGTGAATTGTTTTTGTAATTATCTGAATTTGTCAAGAAAATCAAGAAGATTTTAAAGATTGATATCTTAAATGATTTGACACAATCAACCCACCTTCTTGTGTATTTTACATATTATACATGATTTCTATATTAACAAGTGATTTACTTCAGAATGATATAAAGATATGTGCCTTGGTAGAATTAAATGTGTAAACACCAAATAAGGATTACTTTAAAAGTATTACAAAATAAAACAGGGGCTGTCCAACTAAAGTTTGTACGGAATTGTCCAAATTTTGTACTTGAAAAGATGTGTCACATGCGTACTCTTAGCTGTGAAATCTTTAGTCGAGTTGGTTTGAGTTTGAATAAATTAATTGTTGAAATATCTACTTAAATTGATTTTACAGGTGCTGAAAATAAAAAAAAATTGTTGAGTTTATATATGCATATTTTATAATGAGTTTAGATTACTCCATTTGATGGTTATAATAATAAAATCCATGAGTATTGATTGACTAAATAATAATTCAACATGTAGTTACACCAATTGATTATTATTTCATGTTTACATTCTTTTTATCTTTTTAATCAAAATTGTTTAAAATTTTTGTTTACTTTAATTTATGTTTAAGTGATCATTTAGATCTTAGTTTGGTAGGAAATAAAATCTAGAAGAGAACTTTAAATTTTGATTGAAAATAGCTGAAAAGTTTATTTGAGAAAATCCAAATTTGTAAAAGTCATATATTTTATTTTTATTAGATTGTTTAGGTTGTAAAACTACTTAAAACATGCTTGCATGTAAGACAGGGAATATTTGATAGAAATTGAGTCATTAATGAAATATAAGTGTTCTAAGCTGAAAATTTTAGATTTGTATGATTTGATGTGATCATTAAAAAATCCATCATTGTATAATTTGAATGATTATGACTCTTTGACAAAGAAAACAAAATTTCGGCTTTAAATATTGATTGTATGGTTCTAATAATGGGTTATAAGTTTATTTTCTTAGGCTTTGATGTTGTATCTTATTTATGTGGGTTAAAAAGGATATTAAGTGTTAATGTGTTGATGATGTTTCTACTTTAGAATGGAATTTCTTTCACATAAGCAAAATTGTTAGAATATTCTTATTTTAGATTTATATTTGAATTTGATATTAAATCGGTTATTTCTAAATGTCTCTTTTCTTTAAAATATTTTTTACTTCAAAAGTTGATGTTGACTTCTTGAAATCTTTTTAGTTGAAAAAAATTACAATTAACTTACCAATAAATAAACTAATTTGGTAAATCAAACTTTCCTCTTAGAATCGGCTCTTTTTAACTCTATACTAATTTGATTAATAAATTCAAAGTTAACATAAGGATTTAATTTGTATATGCCAAACATCACGTACCAAAAACTTATACCATATTGTAGGGCTATGACTACATAAAAACCAAAAAGAAACAAAAGAATAAGGAAAAGGGATTACATGCGACATTATTTATATTAACAAAATAACCATTAAAAATATAACATTAACATAAACTATTTACATCATTTTCTTTGGATAGAAAAAATGAAGTTCAATAAATAATAACACACTACATACACAACATCTAACATTAAAATTAAAAAAGGAAATAGGAGCCATATGCTTTTACTGATAAATTTAAACATACACATACAACAATTAAAGTTAAACACTATGGCTTTTTTGAAAAAATTGAGAATTTGCTTCCTCACTGTTCTTCATCTTTGATGTACCCTCTCGTATATTGGTCTTCTATCTTCTTACATAGAAAAAGTTCCTTATATAAGGAATATGTCATAAATTTAATCGAATTTCTTAGCTTTAACTATTATGAATTTAAACTCTAAGGATTTGGTTCCATATCATTGTAAGTTTGTTACGCTCTCCTTTCTCTCTAAAACTTCTTACTATTTTTTCCCCTACCTTTAGAACTCTTTCTTTTCCCAGTTAACTATCTTAAATGATTCTTTTTCCATTAAAGCACCTACCTGGTTCATTCAGTTTTTGGGAATGGACCATCAGTCTCTTCTTATCCCCTCCTCTCAGATAAACAAACCCTCCTCCTTTAGACATAGATCCTTTGAGGTTAGCCCATCCCTTCATAGTCTCCCTCCTTCACTTCCTCTATCTTTTAGGACTTCTGTAAGCCTGTATTCTTCCTTTGACAACTATTTTACCTCTTCTTATCAAGGAAATTCGATGAGGCAGACTTCTCCCTTAATCAAAATTCTACAATCCAGTGCTTTAGGATACTTAAAAAACTTAAAAAACTCAAAAGCAAAGGTACCTATATCCTACTTATCTCCAAAAGGTACTAATTTTGATAGCAAACTTGAACAACTTTTTAAAGTCCAATCCATCCATTTTTATTGAGTTAATTCTTGCTTGTTCATTGTCAACTAATCTACCTCTTGAAATAGATAACTTTCCCTCAAAGTATCACTGAGTTATTCCAAATATCTAGGATTTATATTCTCTATAAATATTTTTATTATTTTTATTACTATTAACAAATAACAAAACAAAACAATGTCAAAAAAACCACCAACTTATTAAAATGAATTTTGATTTATGTATAATTTCAAATTGTGTAAAATATATCCTTCCTTTTCTTTTACTAGTCTTTTCGACTAGAATCATAAATGCTTGTCTCCTTTCTGATGATCTTTTTTATAGGCTAAATTTGATTCAAGTAGTTGGTGACAACTCAACCTTTGATAAGCTAAAATTATTTCTCCCATAGATCAACAATGATAGGACATTGGTAACACTTCCCTTGGAAGTTCTGTAGGTATGAGCAATAAAATATCACACGTATTTGGTAGACTTTTCATTTATAAATGTCAAGCATTTTCCTTTTTATAGACATAGGCTCTTACTAATCGGAGGAAATTGAGATTGGAAAGTACTTATGTGAAGGAAGAAGACATGCAATGGAAGTATTGGAAGGAGGCCCTTGACAAATACAATGGAAACCAAATATGCTACTTAAATAAAAACTTGAGACGATACTTATTGAATAAGCGATGAAGAATATCTTAATATAGGCAAAATTTCATAACCTACCATTGGAATACTGTTTTACATTGGGATTGAGCTATGCAACTAGATCGATAGGAATCTTTATTTTTCTTCTTGATGAACATACTGTATAACTTAAAAGTTTAAGCTACACAAGAATATGCATAGAGGTTAATCTAGATAAGGAGCTTCCAAACTAAGAAAAAAGGTGCAAACAACCCTTTAACTACTACAATATGACAATAATAGCTTGGAATACAACGTATTAAATTACCCTCTGTTGGATCATGTATGGCCCGAATATTCAAAATATTCTTCGGAAAAGACCATACAATAACGTGAAGTATAATCGAATAAACAAAGGATGCACGAAAATACCTTATTGTCGTGAATAGGTTTCCTCTTTTCGGATTTCAAGACACTGCAAAAACGAATGCCCTCTACC
>JANIHZ010000009.1:11862575-11873295 GCA_027478365.1 Erythroxylum rufum | reverse complement strand
TGAATTGAGATAATGGTTGAGGATGAATTCCAAATTGAGCAATTGATGGTTGTGATTAGAATTTGAAGAAATAAATGAATTGAAGTTATGGAATACATGAGTTCAAAATGGGAAATTGTAATGACTTTGAATGATGTGTAAAAAGAATAATAAGGATTGAAAAAAAAATTTAAGCGATGTTAGCTAAGGTATGATCGTATGATATGTTTCGTTCGTTAAGAAATTGGGCCTTAGAAACGGGTCCCAACAGCATCCCTCGCGAGCCAAGAAGTATTCATAGGAAGGAACTCATCCTTGAGCTCCTTCTTTATCTGCACCCATATTTTCACAGGAGTTCTACTCGCACTAATCTCTGCAGAGGTCCTCATCCTCCATCAGAGCTTAGCATCCCCATCTAAGTACATGGCCATCACATTGACCTTCTCAATATCAGATACCCGAGCAGCCGCAAAGTACTGCTCCATATCCCACAAGAAATTCTCCAACACTTTAGCATCTTACACGCCTTCAAACACCCTAGGTTCATATACCTCCACAGATGAAAGTTGTGGTGTTGAGCTTTCACCCCGATCTACATCTAGCATTGCAACAGCACACCTCAGTACAGTGATCTCGAACTGGGCCTCCTCTTATGCCTTTAACACATCTACCATCTGTTGTTGCAATTGTCAGATTTGCACCTCCAACATCTCGAATCGAGTATTGTGAGATGTGACTTCTTCCTCCCCTTGAGGAATTGGCCTAATGAGTGCCTTCACCCTAGACACTCGTTCTGTCAAGTTACCTACTGCCATCTCGAAATTTGTCTCTGATACCAATTGATACAAAGGTCACCTTGGGACTTAAACTTTCATCGAAGTTGATCGCTAACACCCTTTGCACGACAGTCTTACTTAGGTCCGCTTAAGCAAGACTTCAACCTTCAACAACCCTCGAAGTGTTTCTCTTACACACTCGAAGAAACAAAGCTACAAAAGCAATAAGAAAACAATGGTAGTAAGGAAACAAGAGAGATACAGTAAAACCAATCTTTATATACTTTCCCTCAAAAGAATACAAGGAATGCTCTCTCTGAATGAATGAGAAGAGCAAAGATCGAATGAGCTATATATAGGCACTCTAACTTGGAAGCCAATTTACATTCAGAATCTTACTTAAACTGAACTGCCTAAGATCGTGCTAAGATCACGTCTATCCCTATCAGATTACATCATGTGAACCAATTGGAAGATGCCCCCATCCAAATAGGACTCTAACTTGATAGGATAGAATCTATAAGATAACAAAAAGATAGAGTTTACATTCAAATAGGAAACCAACATCCTTATCCTCGAAGATCTCTACTATCTTCAGATGTTGAGTTCCACTGCAACTCTAACTCCTAGTTATTGCCACATCATCCAAGATCTCCCCATGATCTCTATCCACTGATGATGTAGTATGATCCTGCTGAAGCCCACATAGCACACTGTCTAATCCAATGCTTCCTACAACAAGTCCGCTAGTCGTGGTTCATTCATTTGAGCATGGGCCAAGTCCTTAGCCTGGGTCGAGTCAATCTCTACAAGGTTCGAGACTCTACCAAAATTCACACTAAGTCCAATCCTACTCGTCTATGTTTGCCTTAGTGTTTTCAATTACCTCCCTCATGCGTGTAATCCAGTTAACCTTCCTCCTGAGGTGCATCGTGAATGTCACTGAGAAGTGCTCTGAAGTTTAAGGGTCTAACAGTAAGTGCATATAAGTGAAAGTGTTGCTGGAGTATACACTTTCTAAAAGTAAGAGGTTAAAAAGGTTGATTTTTGTAGTACAAAGTAGTGATGTTTCTTGGAGCTATATTTATAACAATATGTCGGATCAAATGAAATTTTATTTCATAGTTTTGATGATAACAAAATATATTTTTATCATTTATGATATTAGTAAGTTAATATGCGAAAGACCAAGATCAATGAAAGGGTAAAGTGAATAAAGGAGTCAATCGAATCATTTAAGCAATTAAAAGATAAAGAGATGATCAAAGTGAAGTATAAATGCAACTTAAGAGAGATTCAAGGGAATTAAGAATATCAAGATTTAATAATAATTGAAATCCTTTTGTAATCTTTTCTTTGTTATTTCAATGAATTAAAGACTCAATCATTGCTTGATCATTCACATGTGGGGCATAATGCATAAATCGTTTCATAATAAAAAGAACATTTGTTTCGATCTTTAAAGAAAACCTTTCATATCTAAACAAACTTTTAGAAACTTTTGTAATGGTTTTAAATCAAGTTTTATTAAATTTATACATTTTAATCTTTGAAAGAACTTAGATGGTTGAAAAAAATAGGTTTGGATGACTTAGTAAGTAGATAAACTTTGTTTGACACTATACATGGGTTTGGTTATTAACTATTTAAACATTTTTCATCAGTTACAGTTAATTAATGGTTTATCTAATAAATTATTGAGAGAATTTGTTTTTATCTAATTAGGGGTTCGGTTAGTGGTTTTCTGGCTAGTTAGAGGAGGTAATCAATTAGTGAAACATGTTTAAAAACTAGTCATTGTAATTAATTTATGCATATAATGATTATTTTTGTTGATTTTGATTATCAATAGACCATAATTTTGAGTTGTAAAAAGAACCTTTGACATTTGAGAGAGTTGCTAAGAGTTTGAGAGTTGTTAAGAGCTTTAAGAGACTAGAGAGAGCATGTGTATGTTATACAACATATATAGAACTTTTGTTCATTGATGAGAATAAGAGAAGAATGTTTTTAGTTATATGATTATATAATGTAATAACCAATCTTAAAGTTTTCAACCTTTTAGAATGTTTTCAATTAAGTGCCTAAGCATTTAAAATTTTGAATTGAATAACCAACCTTTTGAAACCTTAATAGTTTAGTTCAAAATGTTAGTTTTGTTAGTAATTTATAGATTTGGATAATGGAATATTTATTATTCATGAAATGTAGGTATCTTATAATATGTTATTTCTATTATGGTATTATGTAATGTGTTGCACATGCATTTTTATAGAGTATGCTCTATTTATGGTATACTAATGTATTTTGAACATTTAAATGTATTATTAAGGTTATAATAGAGATCACATATAGACTAGAGATGGCTTTGAACTCGATCTAAAATTTTTCTGAAAATTTATGAAAACTTCGAGAAGTTATAGAATGAGTCCAAATGAGCTTCAAAAGCTTCGAAATGTGATTTAGAGATTTAAGTGACATTTTTGAATGAAATCCGAATGATTTCAATGACATTCGGTAATTTCTAGATTTGATTTGAAAATTCTTTTGGAAAACTGAAAAAGTTACCAAACAATTTCAAAATACGATGAAAAGCAACGGAATTAGGATTGGAGTCCCTAGGAGTTGAAACAGGTCAAAACAGAGGTTGTTTGAATAGAATTTAGGTGATCTAAAAATTTCAGGATAAAAAGACTCGTATTGAAAAATGATGGATTTTAAGGATAATGTGCCCAATTAAATTGTTTTAAGCATGCAACTGAAGAGTTTTAGGTTTAATTAGAGTATATTGAGGTTAAATTTAAGGTTTAGAATTATATAGATTGTTTTTCGTATTTATTTAGAAAATTTTATCGATTTAATTTGGTAAAGGACAAAATGGTCTTTCATATAAAATGGTGTTAGTAGATTAATGAGTCACACTTAATGAATAATTAGAGGTTTTCTTAAGGGTTACGAATCATTAATTAAATGATGATGAGTCATTAATGATGACTAATAAGAAAGTGACATATGTAATGCACTTAATGACTATAAAAAGAAAAATTTAGTCACATTTTGTTTCATTTTAGTGTTAACCGTGAGAGTGAAAGTGCGAGTGAACGTGAGGGTGAAAAAGAAAGAGAAAAGAAGAGAAACCAAAGTGGAGATTCGGCCAAGGAGGAAACAAAGAAGGAAGAGAGAGAAAAAAGAAAAGAAAAGAAAAAGAAGAAGAGAGAGCTTCATATAGGCCATGGAGAAGTGATCTAAGGAGTTTTTCATGCTCTTGTACCTCCAATCAAGTATCCAATAAGATCCCATAGTCATCCAAGTGAAGAGGTAGAAGAAAATGGGTTAGTAAGCGTACTAGTTTTGTTGAAAATTTGGTTTTGTTATGTTATAGTTGAGATTTGGTTTTGATGGTGTGAATTACAAACTTATGATGTGATATCAAGGTTTTATTGCATTGGAAGTGATTAGGAGAAGAAAATCACTAAACCTAGTGTATGGAATCTTGGTCATACTTGGTCAAAGGTAAGATCTATTGCTTAAAGTGTTTTATTTTGCCATTATTAGATGATTAAGATTAATGAATGGCATTAGGAAGCTAGTTTAATGATGATTTCAGCCATGGCTAAGGTTTTTAATCTGTTAGGATTCAAAATTCTATTTTGATGCTAATGATGTAAAGAAATGAAAAGGAATTGATTTGGAATTAGTTTTGGCTGAATTTCGGCCAAAGGTGCATGATTATGTAAAAATTTGTTGATGAAAATTTATGGCTTAAATGTGTGTATTAAAATGTCATAGAAGTGAATTTGGATTGCTTTTAAGTGTTAGAAATCAAATGGAATGAAATTGGAAAAGTTTAACGTAAAATATGTTGACTTTAGCCTTAAGGGCATTTTTGGTATAAAAGTGTGGTTATGATGTAATGACCATGTGAATGTGATTAAGGATGGTCAAATAAGTGTATTTGTGCCATTGGAATTATTAAATGAAGTGTCAGGTTATTATTTGAAAAAAAATTAGTATATGGAATGTATATGCAAAGTAATGAAGTTGAAATGGTTTATGATGTATTTGGTTGGAAAATGTATTAAAGAGTTAAATGTATTCGTATTAGGTTTTTGGATAAGAAAACAAAATCAACTAAAGAACTTCAAAGTGTTGAAAAGGAAACTAACAAGTTCTCAATGTACTTTGAATTGATTTTATGCAAATGATTTTTATTTTGTCATGAAATGAATATTTATGCTGAGTTTTATGTGAATGATATTTTACAAGTAAATATTGCTAGCATAAGTTTATGTTTTAGCAATATATAAATTTTAATTTGAAAGTTAAATTTTATATGATTGGAAGTTCTATTGAAATTGTGTTATTTGTCGATAAAAAGGAAATGAAGTTTTCGCCTACAGTATATCGTAAGGTATTGTGTCTATCAGTAGTCTAGTGAGTCACCCTCTGCATGTATGGAGTATATATAGTTCTAGCCAAAATTGTTACAGGTAAGCGATGCATAACCAGCTTTGTATATATATTTTTAGTCAAATTTATTACAAGTAAGTGATTTAGAATCAGGTTTGTAACTAGTGGTTAACCAGTGGCAGGCAAGTGATGCAAAACCAGCTTCGTGATTTTATGCCTAGGGTACCATATGGTAAGAAATTAGCGGTGAGCCATGCTGTATAAGAAAATTTATGAAAATATTAATGTCGCCACTATTTATTTTATAAGTAATTTGAGAGGTACTGTATAGTACCAATTCTAATCGTTGGCTTATTTTCAATATAAAATTTTTCAGGAAACTTATTTCCACCACTATTTATTGTTTAAGGAAAAAGGAAAAAGGAAATTGAAAACTCTTATATTATGAGTTTAATTTCAAAAGGGCATTTCGAAATAGTATTTCAGAAAAATGAAGTTGTGTTTTACAAAATGTTATTTTATTACTAGATTGTATGATGCATGAAAGAATTTTACGATACACAAATGAATTTTTATGCCATTTATCTTACAATGAGCTTTATTATTATATAAGAATATTTAAGTTATGTTGTTATGAAATGTTTCATTTTTGTTAAGCTGATTAACACTCACTAATTTCGTTTAACTCACCCCTATTTTTATGTTTTTAAATAAACCACCCCAGGTATGCATACAGGTGTTGCAATAGCTGGGACCCCATTGCAGAATTAGTTGCATCATTAGGTGCTACTATGCTTGTATCATTTTGCTATGTATGTGTTTTCATGAAATTGGCTTAGTTACTTGTATATATGGTTTAAATTATTTAGGAAAGGGTTTAAAAGTGTAATCTTGTAATATTTTTGAGATTGTAAAATGTTGAGAATTATTTGTTTATGGTTGCTTATGATGTAGACCTGAGGTCCTATTTTAGAAGTTGAGAGGTATATGAAATACTAGAAGTGTTTTAAATCATGTTATACAGGTTTTTGAAAAATTGTAAATCTTAGAAAAGCAGCCATTATGTTGCCAGATTTTTTAAAAAAATTCCCACTATTTTTCTCTCTTTTAACTTTGAAAGTATAAAAGGGTTTTAATAGTTGAATGGCTTAGCTCCCTTCGATTGAGTTAGATATTGATTGAAGGGCTACTGTGGGATCATCGAAAGGGCTCCACTCGGGTTCCAAAAGGGGAACTTCAAGATGGGTCCTTTCATAGCCAACTAAAAAAATTCTTTCTACTCTAATCTGACCATAACCACTATTTTTCTAGGTGGATATCTACATGTCATAAACAAAAAAAAAATTCTATTAGCCAAATCAGACTAACGTTTGAAATGAACTATTAAGGTTTTTAAAAATTGATCACTCAATTAAAAACAATAAAAGCTTGGACAATGAATTTTAAAAATCTCAAAAACTTGGGTACTTTAGGACTGGTTATCCTTTGTATAATTGTTGTAATTAGAGAAATTACTTGAAGTATACTTTGTGAGGGTTACTCTTCACTTGTAACAAAATAAGATGTTTGTAATGACTCCTCTTTACTCTTAAGAAAGGAAATACTTTATTTAGGGTTTCTCTTGACCTAATGAAAGAAGAGGATGGATTCTCAAATAGAGCTTAAGAAGCATATGTAGGCTAAGAGTTATTTGACAAAATCAATATAAATAATTTTTGTCTCTTTTTTCTACTATATTTTGATATTATTGTGTTTGTTTTGTGATTATTTTATATGAATTTATGATAATTATCCTTTAGAATAAATAATTTATCGATTAGTTTTAAATTCTATAAAAATGAATACACATAGCTTACCCTTCCTCTCATGTGCCATTTGGGAACCAGCATATTGATTGTTAAAAGTTGAAGTACCTTAACTTTAATATTGGTGTTGTACTATGGTAATTATTATCAATTACATTATGAATAATACTTTAATTGTAGCTTAATATATGTATTTTGAATGCAATTAAGATTTTTATTTTTGTAATATTGACTAGAGAATAATTTTATGAAATGGATGCCTTACTACCTTTATGTGGTTTAGTTATAACAACATATATAGTCATTATGAATTTAGTTTTTGAATAAATTGTATTTCAAATCAAAGTGATATATGGACATTTAAGTAACATTCACAATAATATTAATGAAAATTCATCAAAACTTAAATTTATCAAAGCATCCAACAATTTAAATTTATCAAAGCATCCAACAACGACATGTAATATCTTGAAATGTCTCAATTGCTTTAAAATGATTAAAAAAAATATAATATCCATAGCATTTTGCAATTTTTTTAACATTAAAAAGTATGTAATATTCATAATTCATCGTTACAAATTCAAAGCATGTCTGTATTTGTTTTGTAAGTATCAAAATCTTTATGTTATATCTAAAAACACATATTCTAAATACAAACTGAGAATATATAATTATTTGTGCATATCAATCATATAAAATGTAAAATAACTTGGAATTAAATTAACTCAGCTTGCATTAAAAGAAGGTTGTGATTGCTTTCTTCTCTTTTCATCTCTCTTAACATATAAAAGTGGATAAAGTGATATTATACCCACTATTTCACTAAGCCTTCTTAGTTGAAAGTCAATTGTAATTTGGAAATTATATTCAACACTTACAAAACTCTATGTAGAGTTTGGCCTTAAAATCTAGATTGATAGAAATATCTTACAAAATACTCAACTAACACGGTTAACTCATTAAAGTATACTCTAAACCCTCCAATCCTTCTTCTTTTTTTTTTTTGCCTCTTCCTTTTCCTTTAAACAAGCCTCCTCTTTGAAATATTAGTCCTTTAGCTACATATTTCTTATCTAATGTTACTTCATCCAATGAGGTCTTTATATGTAATACTAGTTGATCTAATGCCAATTAATGTTATATATTAGACACTCTCAGTCTTAGCACGCATTTCTAATGTATAGTAAAATTTTATTAATTCAATAATGAAAATTTTAATTATTTATGAAAAATTACATCTTGTTGTGATGAGTAAGATCTTTGGTTATGACAATGTTGTTCATATTTAGTTCATATCATTCTCCTTCTATGTTTGTTTACATCAACAAACATGATTTTTTATGTTTCTTTTAACTACAATTAAAAGTTGTCCTTTGTATGTACCCTTCAAGCAATACCCATATAACCTTATTATTGATATGCAAACTTTAATATAAAACCCACAAGCATCAAAACAAATATAACATCTTGGAAGCACCTTTTCATCTTCATCATTATTAGTATTGGTTTTAATTGCTTATGTTGTTAATACTCTTAACTTCCTCATCATACCCTAATATAATTACAAATTTAGTAACAAGAAATCTATGCACCATCTTAATCAAAAAGGTCATTTTACATGTTGAAACCTACATTTGCCCTTAACTCCTTTCTTAACAAAGCTTTTAACATAATAATCTTGATGTTTGGAAGTGACTATCGTATCTTTGCAATATTTTTAGGCATTTTATATGCTATGAACTTGTTAATGTTAGTGGTTGTGCATGTACATGTGAGGTCTTACCTTTAGAAAACAAAACTTTTATCATTTCTCTTGATGCTCGCAAAACTAGGTAAGTACACTATGGTCCATATTTTATTCTCACCTTAATATTATCATTCTTTATGAATTTTAACCCTAAACTTTCTATAGTATAACCCTAAACTTTCTATAGTATAGTACTTTATAACTACATCCTTAAATTTTTATGTACTTTTAAACTTCAAACCTACTATCAAAGCTAGAATAATGCAATTTGGATCATACTGAAGATTTTCTCACTAGTCTCTCAATAAAATATGATACAAACCTAAGAGATAAAATCTTGAAATCTAACACACTCAATTTATGGTCAAGCCTTAAAGAAGCTAAAACTAAATTAAGGATAAAAACCCTGACCTAGTCACAAACTAAAGGTAAAAAGAATCTTAAGTCGTAGTTATGAAGAACTAGAAATAAGATTATATGAAAACTAAATGCCATAAGTAAATAATTTGATAAGTTAGAAAATTTCATCAAAAGTTCCAAAGAGAAAACTCCACAATTGTATTAATGTTCAAAGATTGTTCTACAAATAAAAAGAAACATCCCTTAAACACAAAAAACACAAAACTAGGATTTTCAAACTTAAATAAAATTAAGGTTTTGATTAGGTATAGTCTAATCCACGATTGTGGTTTAAGGCATATTAAATACAAAAAATATAAGGCTATTAGGGCATGGTTTACATCCACTACTGTGTTTGGTTAATATGGATCTTTTTATATCTTCGAAGAGTTAGGAACATCTTAAAACACACTTTTGGGTACACGGTTTGAGACATACATGTGAATATACATCGTGAGTTTATCTGTAAATTTTAAAGAGAGGAATAATTTTAAGCCATTCTATGTTGAAGATTGTGTCTCATCATTGAGTTTCCAATATGTTATACAAGCTAATACATGATCATGTTAAAGGTCGTGTTCATATCCAAGTCTTCTTTAAGCTCATCTTAAATCAAGCTAATCAATGCTTGTCTTTTAGTTTGGCTTAATTCCATTCGTGTAACCACTTCTCTCACCAATCTATTAAGTGCATCTTAAAGACTTTTCTTCCTTTTTTTTGTAATTAGTCTACTTGACAAACTAAAAACATAATAAGAAACTTAAATTCTTTCCTTTTTATAAAAAGATTCATCAGCTACATTAAAAGGAGTTAAATTAGAAATATTAAAAGTAGCTTTCACATTATACTCATTTGGAAGATCTAATTCATAAGCATTATAATCGATCCATTCAATGAATTAAAATAGACCATCTAATTTTTATTGTAATTTAGATCTTCTTTAATCTAGGAACCTCTCCTTTCTTATACTTTCTTATATACACCCATACCTAATCATATGGTTTAACGATAATTTTCTTTCTCCTCTTGCTACCTTTAGATACATAATCTTTAAATTTTCTTTCAATATTTCACCAAAAATGTTCATTTATTTGGTTCACCATTTTATCTTTCTTTTTTATCATTCAACCTACCCCTCTTAAGAATTGGTAAAGAATCAAATCCAATAGAGTCAGTGTGTTAAAACCATAGGTAATCTTAAAAGGTGAATAATCAATAATGATATGAACAACTATAGTATATGCAAATTTAATAAGTGAAAAACAATCTTCCTAATTTTTAAAGTTCTTTTGAATGATAGCATAAAAAAGTATTCAAAGTTATTTATTACCTCAGGTTTATCATCCATTTAAGGGAGAAAAATAGTTAAAAATAACAGTTAGTTGTTAAATTTTTCCACAAAAAACTTTTTAAAGTAGCTAAGGAACTTAATATGTCTATCAGACATGATACTCCTAGAAATGTCATAGTTATACTATCTCCCAAACGAACATTAACTATATTGGTTACATCATCAATTTTGCTACATGGAATAAAATGTTTTATCCTAGAAAATTTATCAAAAATAAAATATATATAATCTTTAGCTCCTTTATACCAAGGTA
>JANIHZ010000009.1:11659250-11671918 GCA_027478365.1 Erythroxylum rufum | reverse complement strand
CTAATTATTTTAGTTATATAGCCAATTAATATCAGCTGCCCAATCAAACTGCAAGTGAACGCAAAGCTAGGATTTCTTTTATTTAGGTTGACTTAAGAAGGCATTTTTTCCCTCTGCCCCAATGATACAAAGAGAAGATGGGGCTAGCTTAAATGATCTCTATCCCTAAGAGAAGATGGGACTAGCTCAAATGATCTTTATCCCGTCCAAACTCTCTTGGTTAATCTGTATAATGCATCACATTAAATTTTTTAATAATTCAAGCCTTTCAGTTTTTATGATCTTAAAATTTGTTCTTCATTTTTATTTCTAATTGTTCTCTAAATTTTTTTATCAATATGAGGTGATCCCAACATAATACACAAGACTTGTAAGTGAGTCTCTTTTTTTTTATTGTGAGTCTCTTTTTTTATTCATATTTTAATTGGTTTTTTTTAAGAGGACACTACTAATTATGTTATTAGTCACTGAATACGGTGAAATGAATTACCAGAAGAGAACTTGTATTCTGATAATGTTTTTAGTGTGAATAATAGTTTAATTATGTTGATGTCGTGTGGTTTGGTTGTAAGTGTTTATTGATTTTCAAGTGTACGATTTATTTGGAATGGAATATTTATCTAAGTTGCCTACATTGTGATGATTGCCTTAATGAGTTCTCTTTAGATGTAACAGTTCCATATAGTTGTTTGAAGTATCTTGAGAGAAAGATGTCATTGGAAATGAGAATGAAATTTGAAATTTTGAAAATGGTTTTTGATGTGTATAAGAAATGTGTCAAGTGTCATGATTTGCAATTTCTAAAAAGGGAGGATGGAAAGATGAAGATGGAGAGTTTAAAACTATAATTTTTCATTTGTCATTAAGCTTTGATATATAAATTTTTATGATATATCATTATATAATATACGAAATGAATTTTTATGTTATGAATCAATATAACATATTTATGGCATTAAAATTAACTCCAGCTCTTCTGCCCACTTAGAGACACCCCTCAAGCTTTGGAAGATGCAACCTGGGTCAAGAGGTCTTGGCTTCGGGTGGTAGGTGATATTGAGCCTGATGCGAAACTCTAACACGTTCCACCGTGAGACTCCCTTGGAGATCTTTACACGTTGGGAGCCGACTCTTGGTGGCTACTTCTTTGATAAGAGGGTCTCTTATTCAACCATGAAAGCCTGGGCTTTAGCTAACTGGAGGCAGTTTGGCATCACTGAAGTTCTAGTTAATGAAGAAGACTTCTTCTTTTTCAAGTTCCCCAGCAAAATTAATGTAATGAAAGTGGTTTAGATAGGTCTATAACATGTTATATACAAACCGACCTTACTTCAAAACTGGTGACCTAGAATAGTAGTTGAAGATGTCAAATCAATAAGCATACCAGTATGGATGTGTGTGTGCATGGTGTTCTACTTGAATATTGGACAACTAAAGGCCTAAGCAACATTGCAAGGTATATAGGCAAACCATTGTGTATGTATCAAGCCAATGTAGAAATCAAAAGAATTAACTATGCTAGGATATGTGTGTTAGTTGAAGCATTAAGGGACCTGCATAGTGAGATACCAATAATGAGGCTAAATGATGAGATGCAATGTGATGAGGATGTTGTGAAAATAACTTATACATGGAAACCAGATACTCTTTCTAAGAAAGTTTGGAAACTGACTAGAGAACTATTCAAAACTGGTGGATACCAGGAATTAATTGGTAGTGCTGAAAGCCAAACCCGTAGAAGGGATGAAAGCAGTTGAGGAAGCCAAACGCAGGCTATTTCATAACAAACAGGTGATGGTAATGCAATTGCAAGGAATCAATGGACAACTGATTCATACAACTAGAAGCAGAAAATGCAGGTGGAAACTGATGACTGAGGAAAATAGAGAACAAACAAGAAAAGGAAGTGCAAATCAATGCAGATGATGGACTTGAAATGCAAGGTAAACAGGATGGTTTTTGTACTCCAAGTAGAAGGAAATCTAATAGGAAAAAGAGGACTTCTTCTTCTATAAGATAAATATGTCTATGATTGCTTGGAATATAAGGGCATGAATTCCCCTTCCAAACAATTATTTATTAGAGATTTTGTATATGAAAATAAGCCTAAAATACTTAGCATTTTGTAGACAAGAATCAAGAAGGAGAATTGTAATATTCTCATTCTTGTGCCTAATAGCTTGAAGATGGTGGACAATTATGCTTGTCATTATAATGGATGGATTTTGGTGATGTACGATGAAGGTAAAATGGAGATGATGAACACCTTCATTCATGAGCAGATGATTCACATGAAAGTCAAACTCACGCAGGAACATACGACAATCCAAGTTTCAATGGTTTATGGACACAATCATACTTTTTGAGCATAGATTTATGGAACAGATTGAGACAATTAGCTGTCTCAATTCACGATCCTTGGCTGATCATAGGTGATTTCAATACAATGTTGAACCATAATGAAGCTGAGGGTAATAATTGTATGAGAAACTATTGTAGTGACCTAAAACAATGTGAGATGGATATCAGATGGAGGACGTTCCTATGATATCAGATGGAGGACGTTCCTATAGGAGTTAACTTCTATACATGGAGTAATAAACAAAAAGGATCATTGTTTTTGAGGAAGAAGTTAGACATATGTATGGCCAATTTGTAATGGTTCCAAAAATTTTCAGAATGTGTATCTATGTTTCCAGGAACATTATGATAGAATAATTCTCCCGTCATAGTGCAAACAACAATTAGAAATAAAATTAAAACCATTCAGGTTAAACAATTTCCTACATGTAGTAAGGGCTTTGAGGAAGAAGTAGCTAGGGGTTTACGCCTTTTGTGTGGGAGGAACAAACAAATACAAGTACACTAGGTTGATTCATAGCATAAAAAAAAGAGCTTAAAATCCTAAATAGAGACACAATTGGCAATACACATCAAGTTGTGAATTCCATTAAGCAGGAGCCAGTTAAGGTACAAGCTGACCTATGTCTTGATCCCACCAACTCTATTCTTCAATTTCTTGAAAAGCAGGCTATGCTCAAGCATTCCCAAGAACCAAAACTATAGTATTCCATCATGAGACAAAGACCAAGAGAGCAATGGATCTCAGAAGGAGATAGGAATACCTCCTATTTTTCATAGGATAGTTGCCACAAGGAAGTTTAGACATCGAATTGGTCCATTCTA
Organism: Erythroxylum rufum; assembly: GCA_027478365.1. Classification (NCBI taxonomy): domain Eukaryota; kingdom Viridiplantae; phylum Streptophyta; class Magnoliopsida; order Malpighiales; family Erythroxylaceae; genus Erythroxylum; species Erythroxylum rufum. Next base: position 11,668,732 of record JANIHZ010000009.1, on the reverse strand, counting down.
AAAGGAGGAAGCCTAATCACAGCTCCAGAAGAACTATTGAAGGAGGTTGAGGCCTACTTTTCTTGTACCTTGGGAACTCTAACAGAAGCAACCTCTTCAGCTCAAATCATCAGGGAGATTATACAAGATCATCTATCTATAACTGAGATGGAGAATTTATCTAGACCTATCACCAGAATGGAGATTAAGAGTGCTCTTAAAGCCTTGGATCTTCATTAGGCACTAAGGCCAGATGGTATGAACATATTATTATTTTAGATTACCTGTGCTATCACAGGAGACCTAATGACAATAAAAATTGAAGAATTCTTCCAGGAAAGGAAGCTCTTAAAGGAGATAAACAAAACTTACATAAGTTTGATTACTAAAGGAGATTACGGACCAATAGCATGTTGCAACTTTATTTACAAAATAATATCGAAAATCCTAGCAGAGTATAAAGAAAGTACTGCCTGCTCATATTGGATACCAATAGGGGGCATACATTCTTGGAAGATATGCTAAAGACAATATTCTGCATATGCAGGAATTACTTAGGAACTACACAGGAAATACAAGTAGCAAAAATTATGCACTAAAAATTGACTTTTGAAAAGCACATTACTCAATGAACTGGTTAAGGATGGTCAAGGATAAAACCTCATTACGGGTTAAGTGGATACATTGCTATCACAGAAATGGGGAAAATATGTGGAACATGGATAGCAACACTTGTTCAACTATGTAGTGAATATTTGAATTAAGGAGGAACATAAAGCAATCACTGTTTTACGAAATTGGTGATGGAAGCAAGATATCTTTCAGGTAAGACAATTGGTTTCACTATGGCCTTATGGAACATCAAGCACCATTATTACAACTCAAGAATATTCTCTAGATGAATGCTATAGTCAAAGATGCTATACACATTAAGGAATTGTTATCTAGACTAATAACAGATACAAATTTGGTGGCAAATCTAACGAATATACCCCTGATCCCTGGGAAAGAGGATAAGGTAACATGGATACGCACGAGTAATGGAGAGTTATCTAAAACAAGACAGCCAGGGCTTTAGTGTGGGAGGCACAACCGGTGATCTCCTGGCATAATCTGGTATGAACCAAGTACATGCAACCAAGAACGATATTGTATATGTGGTTGGCAATTAAAGAAAGCTCCCAACCATTAACATGATACAGAAATTTTCATTTATACCTAATCGATGTTTCCTTTTCAAATCCAACCTAGAATCAATGAAACATCTCTTGTTTCAATGCCCCTCTTCAAATAAAGCTTTGAAAGGGATTTCTCAAAGATATGGATTAGATAATATACCAAACTTAAGCCTTTGGGGTAGAAGCATCTAGATTGAAGCTTATAGGTTTCCTGTTATATTTTGGTCCTTTCGTAACATTTTATGTAAATTTCTAGTTGCCGCCTATTTTCTTCAAAGAAGTTATGTTTTAAGATTTATAGTGATCCATATTTTTGATCTCATGATTTAAGATATATAGTCTGAAACTTGACTTATTGATGTCCTTCAAACCCATTAATTAATAATATGACCAGGATTCAAACTTCAAACCCAGGAGCGTGGGAAGACCATTCGAAGGCATGACGAGAAATGGAGTCCTCTCGATCAACTTAAAAGCAATTTCATGCTTAAAGTTCCTCTCATACACAAAAGCAAATGCGGACTCTTCCCCTGAAAATGGCTGTCGTCTCGTGTGGAATATTGCAAATGCATGAGTGCTTACTGGTAGCCAATCGAAATGGTTTGGTACCATTGCGAAACAGCTATTTCCAACGGACGGATACTTCAAAATGAACCGTTCTATTGCAAACATGCATATTACCACAGGTTCGAAGTCTATGATAGAAGCGGGGAGCCATACTACCGCTCTTAGACTAGTATGTAAACAGTATAATTATTCTGAAACATTCTATTAGTTTGGTCCCTTGTGAAATAAAACCGGCTACAAGTAGCTAGTGGCTAATATCCTTTCCTTCAGGTACAGATAAAAGGCCATGCGAGGGCCAGACAGAGCTAATGCCACCAAAAGTCACAAGCTTTAATACTATCCAAGAAAATGTTTTGCCTGATGAAAAAAATGCCACTGGAAAATAAGTATGGCCAGAGGAACCAGTCATTTGACCGGCGACTATAGCTCACTGTCGCTTGTTTTTGCGTTCACTGCAACTAGCTCTGTATCAAAGATGAGCGTGGCCCCACCTGATATTTTCAGAATACAGATATCATTTTTATGATAAAGCATATTTTTTGGTAAGCCAGGCAAGATCATCTAGCAGCCCAACTAGCGATGACAGCTCATTTAAATGTGGTGAGAATAGAAAACATAACATATTATTGGCAAAAAAGAAAATAAGTATTAGCACGACTAACTTGCTAAACAGCAGCACCTAATCAATGAACGTATGTGTATTGAGAACATAGAATCAAAGGAAAATCAGCAGAGAAGAGACCAAAGGATATTGAGGTATATGGAAAACAAGAAAGTGAAGAATTAAAGATGAAGGGGGTGATATATAGACAGAGGAAATTGCATACTAACATCTGGTCAATATTAGCAAAGTCGCCTTAGTTTCATGAAATGACCAGTAGATATTACGAATATAAGCTAAGTGGATAGAAATTACCTGGAATAGTAGGGGGCGAACCCTGGTCTCCATAACCAAGTTTAGATGGTATTTTCAATTTTCTCTTCTCACCTATACACATACCCAGCAGGCCTTGGTCCCATCCTGCCTCGTGAAATTTTTTCTATGCACGATCAATCTCCAAATGCAAGCATATAACCATAGAAAATGAGAAATTACTATTTGTATAATTAACATTTCAGATGAACCAATAACCTTTGATAACTTGACCACCGCCAAGCTCAAATTCAATCGGGTCTCCCCTTTCAAAGCTGGAGTCGAAAACAGTTCCATCCGTCAGTTTACCCTGCAAAGGTGAAAAGTACTGACATTGGTCATGGAACTGAAACTTATACATAAAATGAGGTAAGTTGGCAACATTTAAAGAAGAATGCATGCCAACAAAAAGGCATCTATTATCTTGGCACTGCACCTGCTTATAATACAAAATACACAGAGATGTTGCATAAATATACAGTGTTAGTCCCTCGCTTAAATAGACTTTTAGATGCTATAATATCAAGAAAAACTATCTTCACTGATTTGCAAGTGAGATGCTAATTTGATGAGGACAGCTGATCTAAAGATAAGTAAAACAAGAAGTCATTTACATCCATATCTAGAGGGATTATAAAGTTTATGCACCATTCAACGCGCTTACAGTCCTAAAATTTTCTAGAGACCAGCACTAAGGGCATGCTCTCTAAGAAAATTTTCATATGAGTGTATTTCAGGCATTTGAACCGTTAGTTTTGACAACCTTACACTCCTGGCATTATCCAACGTACTATACTAATGAATCCAAACTAAATATACCTGAAAAGATATTGTATTCTAAATCTAGACTATTGGGAAACAATAGGAATGCCTTTTGCAGACGGCATTCTACTTCAGGATACAAAAAATGTAAAATATGGGTGCATTTCCATCCTCCTCTAGATTACGTGCCTAACAAAATAAGTAAAAAATAGACAAAAGCAGTAATGCTACTTACCCGATAATGTACTTTAATTCTATCTCCCTTGTGAGCCTTAACGTCACAGGATTCAGGCTTGTGCTGTAACAATAAAAATGACAAGAGCAAACCTTAGTAAGAAAGAAGTACATCACGGACCAAAAAAATGCAGCAGCAGAACGGGAAAAAAAAAAAGAAAAATCAAAGATACATCCGAACTCGCAAAATTTCACCATCAACAAGTCATCAATTATCAATCACCACCAGACGTTTGGAAAATTACCCATATATGAGCCATATGCATGTGTTTGAACAAATATACACCTGTCGCTGGCGGTACAAGGCAATAAAGCTAAAAGTCGAGTAAACGGAGGATTAAACTATAAATAAAAAAATCACCTTAACCCCGATCTGCAACTCCTTCACATCTCCTGACTTGTTGGCAGATCCTGAGAGAGAAAAAAAAAATGATCAAGTAAGCACCGACCCGAACCTTAGATCCAAACGATTGTGAACTGAAAATGAAGAAAGAGAGCATCTTACCAAACGTGGCGAGTGCGAGAAGAAGGAAAATGGAAGCCGCCTTGGCCTTGGATGGACAATTGAAACTCATCTTGCGATCCTTTAACCGTGAAATGAATCTCTATTATGATTTATGACGATATTCTCTCCAACATGATATATAGAAAGAGTTGATGAATATTAAAATGAATAACCAAAAGCCAATTGGGTTGGGGTTTTGAAATGGGCCAAGCCCATGTTTTGACATTCTAAATGGTCTTTTTACAGTTAAAACTAGAAGAAGAAGAAGAAGAAGAATAACAGAATACAAGTAATTCGTAAATCGTAATTCATCCTCAATTCAATCTAGTGGTCTCTTCTTCTCGTTTGAAAATGCAATGCATTGCACAAGGTTCTGTAATTCCTTTCACCCATAAAACCGTCCTCTTTCTTCCACTCCTCAAGCAACTGAAAAGCATCATCTCCTCTTCCTTGGCTGCACAATCCTTCCAACACTGTCTTGTAAGTCAACAAATCCGGAGCCATGGAATTATGCAACATATCACGCACAATCTCAATTGCATCCTCACACATCCCCCCCATTGCAAGACTACAAATCAAAACCATGTACGTACTCCCAGTCCCTACCAAATCTTTATCCCTCATTTCCTTGTACATCCCTAAACCCTGCCTAAGTCTTCCCTTTTCACACAACCCCTTCACTATATAACTATACGAATAGGCATTCGGCTCACATCCATACAACCCCATTTCACCAAATACCCTCATTGCCTCATCCACCTCTAAACACTTTGCATAAGCTTTGATTATCATATTCAGAACATAAGTATCCGGTATCACACCACACCTTTTCATTTGCTTCCTCAGCGACTTAACCGCGTGCAAATACACATAACAAACATTCAACTTATTAAACCTCCTAAGCAATGAATTCAACAACAGAGAGTAAGTCTCGAGTGTTGGCTTACAATCCTCCGATTTCAACATTTTCTTGTAAACATCAAACGCACGATTAAACAAGAACTTACGCCCACAACAGAACCGAATAACCGAATTATACAGAGGAACGCTCATGTCGCAGGCTCCGGCGGCCACCTCCTCCACTAGTGTCTCCGCCTGGCCGTAGCGACGGCCGTCGATTAAGCTTTTGATCATAGTAAGATATGTCACATGGTTGTGCTTGTAGTTTCTCTGCTGGGCAGTCCAGCGAAAGATGTCCAGCGCGAGATCCGCGTCGAACTGAGCCCGGAGCGCCGCGTCCACGTCGGCAGGAGTGAACTCGGGTTTGAGGTTCTGGGTCCACGTCTCGAACTGAGTTTCAAGTGGGGTTCGAGTTCGAGCTCTGGTAGGGATTGGAGCACTTAAGACGTCAACTTTTGGCGTCGAAGATATAGAACTATATTGAGCCAGTAATTGTGGGGAGTTTCTAAGAACGAGGAAGAGTCGGCGGTTGAGGGTTGCCGGAAACATGACAGCGATGCGGGTATTAGGAAACGAAGTTTAAGAATGGGAAACACGTTAATATAAGAAAAGGTGTTGTACTTGTTTCGAGTCCATAAGCCCAAAACATGTGTTTGGGCCATAGGAAGGAGTGCTAAGAAGAACGGCAATAAAATTATGTCGGATGTCGGTTCCCCACAGCTACTAATACTAATGCTGCTCGGGATTGAGTGATACTGATGTTCCTCGGTTTCCTCGCTCCCACCCGCAGTCGCATTCTTCTTCACTCCCCGCTTTCACAGCCACAGGCGGCTTACCCAAGTTGAGGAGTAGGTTTTTCTCTTCAATTGTGTCTCTTGATCATAATCTTAAATGCGATTGATTGACTGACCGACTGACTATTGCTCCTGCTCCTCGTGGTTGTTATTTCTTTCATTTATCAGTGTTAGGATGCGCTCCTCCTCCAATTGTCTTCTTTCTTTTACTTCTCCTCTATGCTGTTTTTCATTTTCTCTATTTACTGCTGTTTTATACAACTTGGGACTCCTTCCTGGGGAACCTTGTGGGTCAAGCTATTTTAGTCCACTGTCGATTGCTTTGTACTAGGGTTTGTGATTGCTAGACTGCAAATGGTTTTGGTTAATAGTTGATGACTCCCGTCATTAGTCACGCACGGAAAGAGCTGATGAACGCTTTGGATTCCTTTTGAACGCGTTATACATGCTGTTAGTGAAATGCTTAACTATTCAACTCGTTAATTTATTGATATACGTACTATCATAAAATCACATATCTTTCTTTGGCGTTTATTATTGGAAATTAAATCATTGTTGAGCTCATAGCAGACGAACGTTCATTTCTTCTGCTATGGGTTCATTAAGGGCTCTCTTAATTGTTTAGGCATTTCTAGTATGATAACAGCAATTGCGGCTGTGGGTCGCTTGAGGCTGTTAATTCTTTGTCTATGCCTTGTTGCAGGAGTATTGGAGGTGGCAATGGTGAGTATACGGAGACGCAAACACGTGGAACTCAGCCCGGGTACAATTATAGTTATTATAGTTATAACCTCACTTTCGAACAAATGTTAAGTTGCTCCGCTAGATCATCTAAATGTGGCAGCCTGTTATTAATAACTGAACATACTATTTATGTACCATACTTTTTTTTCTCTCTCTTATATGTTGCCTTGTTAGGATATAAAATTGGTCTTTTCTTATCTTTGACGATCACTACCTTCATTATCGATATCATTGTGTTACTGTTTTCATTAAACATTAGATGGTGATGTTGTTGTATGCGTTTATTATAGGAAGAAGTTCCTCCTCAGTTACTGTTCCTGATATGGCCCATGGAAATATCTCTGATACTCATGAGCAAACTGGTAAACCTGTCAATGTGCGTAATATACCCTTGTTGACTTTCAACAACAAAATGGAAGTAAAAGATAACATTTTTTTACTTATACCAACCTGATTGTATTATATCTACTTGCTTTGTACTATATTCCCATGTTTCTTTATTGCTTTTTGGCTTTCCGCTTTACCTTTGCAAATGCATGTCCTGTTGGAAAACCCATGAACTAGTCTGCTGGTTATGTGTTTTGTTGGTTTAGTAACTGATTTTTAATCTTTTGGGGATAGGCGGTGAGGAGGGTCTTGAGCATATAGAGGAGACTTAATCTCCGCCAATTTGCAAAATGTTTAGGGCACTGCAGAACTACCTAGCACTGGACCAAAGAATGGGAATTTTGCGTTGGTCTTTCTTGGAAATATGAAAGAACAAATTGCTGGATAAAATTTAGGATCTTGTTTGGCAACTTTTTTCATTTCATAAACTTAGTGACATTTTTTTTCCACTTATGACGGTGAAAATGCAGTCTGTCCATTGTCAGTGTTAAGTTCTCAAGATATTCTTGTTTGGGAACTATTATATGCTTCCTTGGAGCTCAAGAAACTGAAAATTGTGCTACCTTAGAGAACTCTTAAAGTTTATGAGTTATGTGGGACCACCATTTTAGGGTGAAACAACAAAATAGTGGTACAGTGGATTGGAGTTTGCTTTTGAAAGTAATAGAATGCGTAATCACTCCAGGCGATTGTTGATACAGTTATATCAAACTGCACTAGAGAGGGAATATGATAAACAGATTGCAAGACACGACTTTCAAATCCATCTGTGGGAACTCATTATTTCCAGTTTTGATATTTAAGCTGTTAAAATTCTGCCAACCTTTCAAATAGACATACTATCGGGCAGCTCAATCATAAAGAAAAATGTGATTTCCACAGTATGAGCTGAATCTCAGAGAATGTGATGCAATCTTGACAAAGGATGTTCTTCATGCAGGTTAAGGAAGAAAAGGAACTGATTCCAAACCCACCTGCAAAAAAACAGAGAAAAGTTGTCCATGTTGACCCAGAATGTCCCTTAGAAGTTCATGCCTATCTAATGCAGTTGAAAGAAGATAACAAGCTGGAGCTAGGACCAATGCAGAGAAGTGAGGAGGTGCCAGTGAAAGAGTGGATGGAGAACTACTATCCACAAGTATTTACAGTGTTCCCGCAGGATCCAAAAGTTGTTTTCCAATTTTCTGAAAATTCAAAGCTAAGTGAATTTTTATATTACCTCTATTGCCTTTTCATCTTTGAGCTGAGGAACATAGTTTTCATGGACTGTCGTGTCTCCCCAGAATATGTAGACTCATTAGGAAAAGTGATTAAGATTTTAGAAAAGCAAGGTTTTGACTGTAGATTCATGAGGTCGGAATTGGTAGTGGTAGAGTACATGATGAAGAAACAGATGGAAATCCTGCTGGCAGAGAAAGATATGGTTGCTGCGAGAACAATAATTCTAGAGAAAAAATTTCAAGCCGTAGCAAGTAACAAAGAAGCAGAGCTGAATGAGAAAGGAAAGCAACCAGAAGGTACTGAACCACAGATTGGAAATCTTCCAAAGCACTGGAATGTGCTGCAAGAAGACACACATAAAAAGCTGAGAGAGCTGAATGTCCTTCCTTATGCCGCTTTGGAGGAAGAGTACATTGAACAGATTCTAGCTTGCCATAAGAAGATGCTAGCAAGTAAGGAAGAGGAATTGAAAAGAATTGGATTAGTTCTGGAGAAAATAAACCAGCTGCATCAAGGTAAGGCAACTTTCTCTGCTTAGCATAACTATCTTAGCGACACAGTATTGTTTTCTTCTTTTTTTTTTTTCCTTTTTGACACTTCTATTCGTTTTCTTTGAGGCACAGTAATATCTGTGCATTGTAAAGCTGCTGTGCTTTCTGATTCCAATTTTATTCCCGCCAAATTTCTGCCCATGTCCATCAGAAATGGAATACTAGGGAAGACGCCCTAGAAACTTTAGAATGAGGCACATTTTGAGTGTACAACTGTTCGTACAGAGAAAGCAGAGCAATTTTCCCTGGATGAAACCCTTTAGCAATTACTTTCTGTTGCCATGTTCATGAGAAAATATTGATCTTTTGGATGCGTAATTTATGGTCAATAGGCTCTGTGCATGTGGTTGTTGGGACGTTGTAGAGGTTCTTTATCTCTTGAACGAGTAAGACAAGTTGAGGTTGTTGTAAAATTGATATTTTTAAGTGGAAGGGGACAAACTGGACTAAATTCCTATGTATGTGTTACATGATTTACATCCATGTAATGATGTTGGCGTTTCACTTGTGTTCTCAAACGCGTGAATGGTTGCTGTCCTTATTAGACAAAATAAAAAAATCTTGGCCCTCTCTCCATATTTGATTGTTGTCTCCGGACTTTTGTCTTCCATTTTCGAATGACAGAAACAAAAGTTTTTGTTTCTCTGAAAATCGAAGGACAAAAATTTTTGTCCGTCTCCAAATGTGTTGTGAGCACATTGCTCTTTAGTACGGGACATAACCTTTGCATTGTTGCGGTTATTATTA
>JANIHZ010000009.1:11584438-11600166 GCA_027478365.1 Erythroxylum rufum | reverse complement strand
GGCATGATCCATGACCATAATGTATGTATATATATATATATATATATATGATAGTTACAACTACGACTACGCAAATACAGAGTTCAGCTAAACATTCTTCTTTCTTTGTTCAGCGCCTCTTCCTCTAATTCTCACTTACAAACTGCTTTCACTTGTTCATGGCGGCAAAACTTATGCATGCGCTTCGGTACGACAGTTACGGCGAAGGGGTTGATGGTTTAAAGGTTAGTGGTTTCTTTTTTTTTTTCTCCCTCTCTTTTCTCTTATACTTTGGTGGTGATAGTTCTATAAACAAAATTATTGGCCGAGTATTAGTTAGCAGAATTCTGTGTATTTGGTTTTTTCAATTATATGTCGAAATTAATCGCCAAAATTGTTCTTCCTGAACAAATGATTTGGGAGGCGTCAGCCCTTGGCCTGTAATACTAATATCAAGGTTGTTGAACTTGCAGGATGTCGAGGTTCCTATACCAAGTCCAAAGAATGGTGAGGTTTTGATAAAGTTGGAGGCAACTAGTATCAACCCTGTTGATTGGAAAACTCAGAAGGGCATGTTGAGACCTCTTTTCCCTCGCAGGTTTCCTCACATACCCTGTAAGTATTCGTTTTATTAAAATTCTGTTTGTTACCCTAGATTACTCGGGAAATTGCGTCTTTCGAGGGTTTTATAGTGATTCTCCTGGCTGCTTGTTATTTGGATGAATCATGTTTATGTACTGTGAGTGACTGACCGAATCATCTCTTGGAGAAATGACCTATATCTAATTGTTTTACTTTCCTTTATTCTATTTGTGATGCTTGATGTTAGTGCCCCTTTAGATTAATCGTAACGTAATTCCTTCCAGTCCCTTTGATTTTCGGGTAATTGGACTCGTTTCGGCAATAAAAAGAAGATGGACAGAGATACTTGGGGCTAAATTTTAACTTAGATTGGCAAATGAACAGACGAACAACTCATATAATGCCAGAGGAAGCCTGCCTCCTTGAGGATTGTTCACTGGAACATCACTGCATTGTGGATGATACTTTGCCATTCTTGCGTGCATTCTTTTAGTTGGCTGTGATGTTACACATTTATTCATTCTAGATGTACACAGTATGCTTAATCCTTGGTGCAGAGCTTTGTCCTGATTTCTTCGTATTTTAATTAATTTATTTGTTTAGATCTTTTAACTGGAAATTTTTTGTTCTTGCAATAGGTACTGATGTGGCAGGAGAGGTTCTGGAGATTGGAGCAGGAGTTAAAAATTTCAAAGTTGGTGACAAGGTTGTAGCACTGCTCAGTCACTTTGTAAGTGCTTATGCATTCTTTTGGCTCCTTGCCTCCATACAACACATCTTGATCAATCAAATTTTCTAGTTTTATTAAGCATTCATGCTTAGACAAGCGCAAACTCAAAATTGCAATTAAGAATCTTGATTAGGAGAAAAATTGTCACAAAGGAAGCTGCAGCTGACTTTAGTCGTTGATTGTGAATGAGAGATAGATAGAGCTTGATAGTGGACTGCATCAGATTTTTTGTCACCTTGTACTCATAGTTCATTTAAAATTATTACCCCAGTTACAGAATTGTAAATCTGATAAGCTCTAGAGTTTGAGACCAGCTATCCAGTATATATAACAGAGGAAACAGAACCTTAAGATTAGTGTTCTTGGAAGAGGTGGGGCAATGGCTTGATCGTATTCTAGTTTCTGAATATCTGAAAGCACATCTTCTGCTATGGTCTGTAATCCCAGAATCTGCGATAAATGGGGGTGTCAGCAACTTGCACTCGTACCAGAAATGTGATCTGTTGTTGATGAGCATTAACTCAATTAACACTATAAACATCTTCCTTCTCCATTAGCTCAAGTTTGAACAATTAAACTATAGAAAGGAAATGATAACTCCTTTCGGAAACCTTGCTAGAACTTGTCTTTAAATTTTACATGATTAAGTTATTATTGGAAAGTCTTGGTTACTGAAGCTTGTTTCCTGCTTCTGAACCAAAGTACAGCTGTGGCATGGGAAGTTCATTTTTATTATTTGGACTATGTTGGTTACTTTCTTCTCATTTTGTGATCTATCTAGTGGAATTTATAAATTACAGCAAGGAGGTGGCCTAGCTGAGTATGCGGTGGCTAAGGAGAGCTTGACTGTTCAAAGACCTCGTGAAGTTTCCACAGCTGAAGGTGCAGGCTTACCGGTTGCTGGTCTGACGGCTCATCAGGCCATCACTAAATCTGCAGAACTCAAGCTTGATGGAAGCTGCAAACAGAAGAACATCCTCATCACAGCCGCTTCAGGTGGCGTCGGACATTATGCAGTTCAACTGGCCAAACTCGGAAATGCTCATGTGACAGCAACGTGTGGTGCTCGCAACATTGAACTTGTAAAGAGTTTAGGTGCTGATGAAGTTCTTGATTACAGGACCCCTGATGGGGCAGCTCTTAAGAGCCCATCTGGTCGTAAGTACGACACAGTGATTCACTGTACTACAAACATTCCTTGGAAAACCTTTGAGCCTAACTTGAGTGAAAATGGGAAGGTTATAGATGTTACTCCAGGGCCAAGCTCCATTATGACATTCGTGGTTAAGAAAATCACTTGCTCTAAGAAGCAGCTTGTGCCACTGCTCTTAATTCCTAAAAAGGAGAACCTGGATTATCTTGTTGAGTTGGTCAAGGAGGGAAAGCTGAAGACCATCATCGACTCGAAGCATCCCTTAAGCCAAGCTAAAGATGCTTGGGCTCGGAGCGTTAGTGGTCGTGCTACTGGGAAGATAATTGTGGAGCCCTGACATTATTATTGTGAATGTCTGGAGAGTTCTGGGAATGGACCACACTCGGTAGTGTAGGGATGAAAGGCTGATATAATAATAATAATAATAATAATAGAGATGGCTACTTGCTCTTTTCCTCCTTTTGCTTAAGTCCTCTTCTAAGGGCTTTTTTGTCCTTTCATTACTTCTTTTCAATTTTTTGGCCTCCTTCTCACTCCATTCTTTAACCCCACTCCTGTCATTGTCATTTCGCTTCTCCTTGTATGTGGACACTCTCAAGGGAACAGATCTTCTATCCCAAATGAATATGTGGTAAAAAATTAATGGCACACCTTTGGAACAGGCTATTGGCCACAGGTGATCCTGTGCCCTCTTAAGGCCACATCTTCGGCAGTTCAGCACTCATTTTTCTTGTTTCTTTCGTCAGTCTCTTTCTCTTGTCTCTGGTCCAAGTCTGGTGAGAAGGCATCTTGTGTTCTCACCTTTCCGTTTATGCGCCGGCAGTTCTGGAAATATAGATGGCGGCCAAACTAATGCATGCACTTCGCTACGAAAGTTATGGCGGAGGGGTTGATGGTTTAAAGGTTTCTTCTTTTGTTTTGTTTTTCATCTTCTCGCGTGCATCAAAGAACCATCTTTCCTTGTTAGATCTTTTGGTACTATCTGTGAATTGGGTTGTTCATATTCACACAAACAAATGATTGGTGGTGTTATTTGGGAGAATTCTGGGTTGGAATTATTTACCTTTTCCTTGTCGAAATTATTTAGCGTTTGATGACAAATGATAGACTGAAAACCAAGTATTTTTGAACCTGAAATTCATCTGATCTAAACGAGCTAACTACTGGTTATGAAATTGGGCCGTACTACCAAATGATTTCTGAGATATGCTATTTGCAGAATGTGGAGGTTCCAATCCCGATTCCAGTGAAAGATGAGGTTTTGCTAAAGTTGGAAGCAGCTACTATAAACCCTGTTGATTGGAAAATTCAGAAGGGCATGTTGCGACCTCTTTTACCTCGCAGATTCCCCTATATACCCTGTACGTTTTTCATTCATGTTAGCTTCTCAGTTCTCACTGTATAGTGGAGCGTATAGTTTAGTGGAATTCTGTTTCTTCCACTTCTTTGATCCTGGGGTTTACTTTGGAAGAGTTGTTGTTTATATGTCTGTAAGTTGATGGAAAGCATCGAACTTAGAAACATGATGATATACACTAATATCTTCTATTAGCGTTTGTTTAGTTTGTTGGTGATGTATGCTCTATCTGTTGGAGCACTGGTTCTTGCTTGTTCTTGCAAATGCATCTGTTTACTGTCCTTTGTCTGTATTCTCGAGAGATCCTATATGACTTGGTGTTGTTTGGTTGGACTTTAACTAGTCATAATGCTTTTTCAGTTCCCTGAATCAGCGGCTGATAAAACGTAGGGAAACATGACTAAAATTTTAAGTTAAATAGGCAAATGAACAGACAAACTACTTTTGCAGTTAAAGGGTAAGAGTTTCTGATGGCCAAATTTTCACTTAGATAAGCAAGTGCAAAAGGACAAGCAACTCATATAATATCAGACAGATTGTTCTTCAAAGCACTGAGCTTTGGCCCATACCATACAAATCCCCTTTCCCTGTTGTATTGATCTCGGTTCAAGACCCTCAAACATGCAAAAAAAACAAAAAAAAAAAAAGAAAGAAAGGAAAGCGAAGATTGTCTCCTGAAGCTTCATTTCCTGAAACCAAAGCATCACTGAAGGTGGATCATATTTTGTGTATTCTTTTAATCATGTGTTCACATTATTTATTTCTTCATTGTAAAACGTTTTTATGATCTTGCTACATAACTTGGTCCAGAATTTGTTCTGGTTTCTCCATAATTCATTTAGGTTCTGTTCTCAAGTGATTTGACCAGAAATTCTCTAACCTTGCAACAGGTACGGACGTAGCAGGAGAGGTACTGGAGGTTGGACCAGCAGTTAACAATCTCAAAGTTGGTGACAAGGTGGTAGCAATGCTTAGCCACTTTGTAAGTGGTAAAACAGACTTTTTGGTCCTTTCCTCATTTCATCACATTGCGAATTGATTTTTTTGTTCCTCTAAACGGTTCACAGTTAGCAAAGCACAAACTCTAGATTATACCTTGGGTTCATTATTGGAAAATAAAATAAAATATTTATATATATCAGATGGTAGAGCTGAATTTAGTCGTTGGTTGTGGGTGAGAGGCATAGTGAGCTAGATGATGGATTACACTATTGATAACAGCAATAAAGACCATTAAGATTAGTTTTCGGGGATTGGTCAAATGGCTGAAAAGTTTTCTTGTTCAATAATCAGAGAGCCATTACACTGTATCCTCTATAGTGTATTCTCAGATTTGCTTATCAGCAACTTAAATTGATATTAAAAATGTGATCTCTTGCCAATGAGCTTTAACTCAATTCGCACTGTAATTCTCTTCTGCCCCAAGAGCACAAGTGGGAATGTAACAACTGAACAAAGGAAAGAGATCTCTTTATGATCATCATTTTTGTCACTGGGAGAAAGCTAAGTTTAAAGATCTTCCCCCTGTCATTGCTGTCACAAAGTGCTGTATAGCTTTGACTAGAGCTATTTGTTCTAGTTGTTGTAGGACCATGATGGTTTTGTTTCTTTTCTTATATTGTGATCAATTATCCGGAGTAATTCTACCGGCAGGAAGGAGGTGGACTAGCTGAGTATGCTGTGGCAAAGCAGAGCTTGACAGTTCAAAGGCCGTCTGAAGTTTCAGCGGCTGAAGGTGCAGCCTTGCCAGTTGCTGGTCTGACGGCTCTCAAGGCCATCACTGAATCTGCAGAAGTCAAGCTTGATGGAAGTGGCAAACAAAAGAACATCCTCATCACTGCTGCTTCAGGTGGTGTGGGACACTATGCAGTTCAACTGGCTAAACTTGGGAATACTCATGTGACTGCCACATGTGGAGCTCGCAACGTTGAATTTGTAAAGAGTTTAGGGGCTGATGAAGTTCTCGACTACAAGACCCCTGATGGGGCATCTCTTAAGAGCCCATCTGGCCGAAAGTATGATGCAGTGATCCACTGTACGACAAACATTTCTTGGAAAACCTTTGAGCCTAACTTGAATGAAAATGGCAAGGTTATAGATATCACACCAGGACCAAGCGCCATAATGACATCCATAGTGAAGAAATTCACATTTTCAAAGCAGCAGCTTGTGCCACTGCTCTTAATTCCTAAAGGCGAGAATCTGGATTATCTTGTTAAGCTGGTTAAGGAGGGAAAGATAAAGACCATTATTGACTCAAAGCATCCGTTATGCCAGGCGAGAGATGCTTGGGGTAAGAGTATTGGTGGTCATGCTACTGGGAAGATAATTGTAGAGCCCTGAAACTATTGTGAATGTGAGGAGTGTTTTTGGAATGAACCATGGTTGATAATGTTTATAAAATTTCTATATTTATTTATGATAATAATGCATGAACAATAACAAATTTGATGTATGTGTGATGTTTGCTTCATTTGCAGTTTGAGCCTTTACTGATGTGATTTAAGGTATGGGGTGTCATGATTAGAAAACATTCGTATGAGCCCAAAAAACAAGAGAAAATATTTATAAGCCTCCACATGTTTTGATCTTCTGGTTACATTTGTAATGGCCAAAGAGACTTTTCGATTGTTTCAATTTGTAAGGCAGTTTGAAATGTTCTTGATAGCTCCGGGTCACATTAAAATTTTGTCGAGCTTTCAAATTTGTTTTCTTCATTATCAGACTTTCAATATAATTGTTTGAAATCCTTTTTTATTTTCTGATATTTCACAAATTTCATGTATGTTGTTTTACTTCAAAATATGAAACTAACATCAAACGACCACCATCTTTGCTAATTCAGCGCTGCAGTTCTTGGAAAAGTCTAATGGACCAGCTCGCTGACAAAATACGGAAAGGAAAAACGCGTGCGTCATATTTCTCTCCTTTCAGCCATTCTTTCTACTCTTCCCGTCTTCTGTCTGCTTTGTGCTCCTATCTTCTGTCTTCTTTGTGCTTCTATCTTCTTCTTCTTCTTCTTCTTTCACGTGATATGGCATCGAAGCTCATGCATGCACTAATATATGATAGATATGGCGGCGGGGCAGCTGCTTTGAAGGTCTGTACTTCCATAAAAGTTTTCCCTTTGATGACCAAAGATGGTTCATACCATTTTGATATTTTGCGTTTTTGGTGTATTTTCATATAGTGTTACTTTAATGGATGACTTAGTTCATGGTTTAACACCCTGAGAGAAGTTGTGTCGTCTGATTCCGTTGTGGTGCGTTATCTATACATATATAACAAGCTCATGTAGCTCGCTGGGAATTTTGCTTGCGTGCAGTATGTTCAAGTTCCAGTCCCCATCGCGAAGAAAGACGAAATTTTGGTGAAGATTGAAGCCACTAGCCTCAACCCTGTCGACTGGAAAATTCAGAGTGGAATAGCTCGTCCTTTTAGTCCCCGCAGATTTCCCCACATACCCGGTAATTGAAATTCTTTTGCGGAAGAGTATCTTTTAGTCTTCCATGTATTTGCATCATCAGTTGGTCTATGCATGGACCGGATATATTCCAAGTTTCAGTTAATTCATTATTAGTAATTTTGTGAATGCTATGCTGAAAGGCTGAAAGAAGAGTATTTCCTTACTGTTGCCACAGGCAGTGATTTGGCAGGAGAGATTGTAGAGGTTGGATCTGAAGTCAAAAATTTCAGAGCTGGTGACAAAATTCTGGCTCTAGTCAACATTTCTGTAAGTGCTTATTCTCTCCTTCTCCTTGTCAGAAGAAAAGAAAATGAAACAATAAAATCCTACAACCTTCTATACGTTTCTGATAATTTGACTATGCTGTGGATTTAACAAACTGTTTTTAATGAGCCACGAGCTCAAGGCTCTTCCCAGCTTTAGATGATTAATTAGATGGTTTACATTTAGCAAAATGAAAAAGATGATGAGTTAGACGTCATAGGAAAACCGTAAAAGTGAAACTGTTTACCACAGATTTAGACAAAGAACAAGTAGGCGTTGAAGAATAAAGGAAGTATAGAGACTAGTATCGTGTGGACCGTATCTATTGGGATAATAGGATATGATCTTTTATGAATGAGCTGAAAGGAGTTGAATAAAAAGCAGATAAAATTAGGAACCAAAATTCCTTCGAGCTTTCGGTATCACCCCCAACACACGATGGCCACATAAGTTATAATTTACAGTTAGGGAAGAAACCTTACAACTATAATTCGGAGTATAAGAATATTTTTACAGATGTATAGTCATAATAATTATGGAGAAAAAAATTTCAACACTTTCCCTCAAGTTTGTGTATAGATCTCAGACATGCCCAACTTGTCAAGAAATTTTGAGAATATATGATTTGAAACTGCTCAAGTAAAAATGTCAGCCAATTGATCCTCAGACTGAATCTTGGGCAACTCCATAATTTTTCCATCCAACTTGTCCTTAGTGAAGAACCTGCCTACCTCAACATGCTTTATTTGATCATGTTGGACAAGTTTGTGAGCTATATCATAAGCATTTTTGTTGTAACAATATAGACTAAGTGGTTGCTTCAATGGATGGCCTAAATCCTGTAAAAGTAGTACGAGCCACAACACTTTACAGAGACCAAGTGTTATACCTCTAAATTCAGCTTCTGTACTTGACCAAGTGACTATGTTTTGTTTTTCACTTCTCCATATGACCAAGTTATCACCTACAAATATGAAGTAGCTAGAAGTTGATCGTCTATCTTCTATTGATCTAACCTAAATCAGTATCTATATAGACCTCTATACTTTGCCAATCTATATTTTTAGTAAACAAAATTCCTTTACTTGCAGCAGATTTTAGATAACTCAAAATTCTCATAACCGCCCTCATATATTGTTCTACAAGATTATGCATAAATCGACTAATAATACTGAAAGCATAAGTAAGTTCAGGTCTTGGGTGAGCCAAGTAAATTAGCCTTCCTATAAGCCTTTGGTATCTTCCTTTAGCAGCTGGTGTTTGGTCTGCTTCTACACATAACTTCAAGCTTTCCTTAATTGGTGTATCAGCTGGTTGACTTGTTGACTTACTAGTTTCCTGTAATAAGTCTAACGCATATTTTCTTTGGAATAGAAAAATTACTTTATTAGGTTTTCAAATTTCAATCCCAAAAAAATATTTCAAGCAACCAAGATCTTTTATTTCAAATTTTCTAAATAATAATTCTTCTGGTCCTTTCCTCTCTTCTGGATCATCTCCTGTCACCACCATGTCATCCACATATACAATAAGTGCAGTAATTTTACCTTGTCTTCTTTTCAAGAATAAAGTGTGGTCATAATTGCTTTGATGTTATCTGAAAGTTATTATAGACCTTGTGAACCTTTGAAACTAGGTTGTTGGAGACTGCTTCAGCTTATATAATGATTTCTTCAATTTGAAGACCTTTTTACTCTACCTTTTTGCTATTATACAACTTAGTGAAAGCTCCATATAGATTTCTTCAAACAAGGCACCATGCAAAAAAGCGTTCTTTATATCAAATTGTTGCAAAGGCCAATTCAAGTTTGCAACTAGGGACAACAATACTCTAACAATATTGATTTTAGCTACAGGAGCAAATGTCTTTGTGTAATCAATCCCATAGGTCATTTCCTCATTCATTGTTTTTTGTGTGTGTGGGAGAAGTGACGTTCATCCTCTCTTCATCAACTTGTGCTGATAAAAAATGGGGAGTTTGATGCTGCCACAAGTAACCAATTACTTGTTTGCTTTGTTTTTCTTGTAAGACAAGGCTTACTTGTCCACTTTGGTTTACTTGTAGCAATGTCGACACACTATTTGCTCTATTTTGCTACATCTCCCATTGTACACATTGGCAACACATGCTTTAGAAAGAGCAACACATGCCTGTTCACAGCAACAAATGCTTTGTTCATAGCAACTGCTGATGTATTTCTCAACCTCAAATATTCATTCTCACTATCATACAGGATGTGGAGCGTAGAACCATACGAGAAAGATACCGACAAGGATCGTTACATTAAGTCACCATCAAACTAACGTAACGTCAATTAAGATCTCATTATACCCCAAATCGTTTCTAATCTCGCTAGATTTTGCATCTCTGATCCCTCTTTTCACAAAGAGCTATGCAAAATCCCACATTGTATTTGTACTCATGGTTACCTTATAGACAACTCATGCCTATCGACAACTAATGTCTTTGTAACCACCTGGGCAATGAGTCACAAATATCTTGTGTGATATCAGAATGATTTTTCCTTAGACACTCATGTCAATCCATGAAGTCTTGGCTACTTTCCTAGTCAGACTCTACTAGACCGCATCATTCCTGACCTTTGGATAATATGTTAAAGTAGCAACACCAATTCTCAATGTTCCAAAGGATATAGAGGTAGACTAGATATCCATAGGGCTTACATAGTGATGAAGAAGCGACCTATTCATCATTCCCTTATTCGGTCTTCTCAAGCACATGTAGTGTGAAATGCATGCTACTAACACCATACAGAACACAGTCCAATCACTCCATAAAGTGACCAACTTGAGCCACCATAGACCCAAATCCGTCTTCATACTGGCTACATGGATACACTTTCTGGGTTCGACTAAATAAGTCTCATCTTAACACTCAGCTAAGGCCACATACAAAATCCTTAATCACACCGGGATAATTAAGGAGATTGCCAATCGTTTGGTACCTTGCAATAATTTGTCTCATCCCACTCACTATCATAGCATTGGGACGATGTTCTCATGTGAGAGCAACATCAAGCCTGATGAAAACTTTTATATATGTGCCATTTTCATTTAAATCTTAATTTACCATGCAAATTGACACAAGACTAAAATGAAAAACATATTTCATTAATGCAGACGTAAATGTATAAATACATCAAATCTTTAACAAACCAAAACCCCTAATGTGCTTTTGAAAAGCATCTGTAGCAAGGGTCTAGTAAAAGGATCAGCTATCATATCTCTCATAAAGACATGCCTTAGGACCACATATCCTTATGCAATGATATCACGGATGAAGTGGTAGTGAGTATCAATGTGCTTTGTCTTTTCATGATACTTTGGGTCCTTTGCATAAGTACTTGTAGCTGTGTTATAACAATTGATAACTGTGGCCTCATGAAGATGCCCGATAATGTTGAGACTTATAAAAAATCTCCTTAACTATATCGCCTTTTACAACACCGAGGTACATGCAACATACTCGGGCTCCATCGTGGACAATGACACGCATTACTGTTTCTTGCTACACCAAGAAATGACTCCTCCTCCAAGAATGAAAGCTTATTTGATGTGGATTTTCTCTCGTCTCTATCAATAAATCCATCGACAACACTATATCCAACCAACTTGAGGCTCCTACCTTGATAGCACAAAGCCATGTTAATGGTTCCTTTTAGATATCCAAGTATCCTTTTAACCGCTACCCAATGCGCAGGTCCAGGATTATTTTGATATTTACCAACCATCCCAATTGAAAAGCATATGTTGGGTCAAGTACACACCATAGCGTACATTAGAATACCGACAGCACTTTCATATGGCACCTTAGCCATTTGCTGTTTTTCTTCCTTTATTTTAAGACATTGATCCATACTTAGGTATAGGCCCTTCTCCATTTGAGTGTCAACAGGTTTGTAGTTATGCATATGGAAACGTTCCAAGACCCTATTAGTATATGTTTCTTGAGACAAACTCAAAAATCTCTTAGAACGATCCCTCGAGATCTTAAACCTGAGAACATAATCTACTTCACCCATGTCCTTCATCTCAAAAGTAGAGGACAACCATTTTTGAGTGGCCGTGATCATCGTCATATCATTCCCAGCTATCAAAATATCATCTACATATAAAGAGAGTATAAGAAACTCATTCTCTTCTCTCTTTATGTATACACATTGGTCCTCTTCAATCATTGTAAAGCCTACCGATGTAACGGCTTGATGAAATTTAAGATACCATTCCCTAGATGATTATTTCAAACAATAAATGGAACATCTCAAGTGACGCCCTTTGTGCTCATATCCCTTTACCTGAAACCTAACTGGTTGATCTATATAGTTCTCTTCATTGATTTCGCTATTAAGAAATGTCGTTTTCACATCCATTTGGAACAAATCCAAATCTAAATGTGTAATAATAGCTAGGATTAGCAAATAGACACAAATCTCATCACAAGAGAAAATGTCTCATCATAGTCTACACGCTCCTTTTGGGTGTAATCTTTCGCCACTAATCGGGCCTTATACTTATCAATTGATCAATCTGCCTTGTACTTAACCTTCAAGACCCACTTCGTGCGATGCAGTATTGCACTTAACCTATCACCTCCTCCTATTACACAACTATTGCGATGCAGCTCTCACCGTGCTATATGTGAAATTGGATTAATGATATCATTATTTTAATGAACACTCAGAGCACAGGTGTCTAGTTTGCATGTTCTCATCATATAGCCTTTACTACCAAAATTAGCAAAGTTCCAAAATCCATAAAATTTTCTCAAGCATCTTAAGATCCAAACTAGATGCATGCCATACAACAAAAGTTAGATGCTCTTGAACAAAATGAAACTTAGGTGTTAACTAACTTGCCTATGATGAAGCATGCAATTGGCTCTTAACACTATGGATCTACGTCTAGATCCAAGACATTCCCGATGCTCATTGGCAGATTGCTTTACATCAATCTCACAAGACTGGATGTCTTATGTTGTCTAGCACTTATCGCAATTTATGACTTCTCCATGTCATTCTCATTTTGATGCAGTCATTCTTATTCTAAAATATTTTAAAGAGGCTATCTGGGTTTGTAGGAGTATGTGTAAAACATGAAACCTAGCAATATCATGCATTTCATACAAACATTTACGTACAAAATCCATGCATATAAACACCATATATAACCGTATATATATGTGAAGCAAGCAGTGGAAATTTAACCAAAATACCTCCAGCCATTGCCTCTTCACTAAAGTTCTCTTTGTCTCTGTGAAGTGTTGAGTTTCTATCCTCTTCCTGAAGCAAGCTAGATGGTGTACTCTTGATGCTCGACGAGAATAGGACCCAAAACAATGTGCCTATAAACCCACTGAAACCTACTCAAGTCTCTGGCCATCACAAAGACAACGAGTTGGGTAGCTGGGCAACACCATATGTAGTAGGTAGGGTTCAATGGAACACACGTGATAATGAGGATGGTTAGGTAAATCGTGAAAAAGACTTACATTCTCCCACTTGGTCCATTTAACCCAACACCACATATAACCAGAAATCAAATATATGAATTATGGCGATAGGTCCTCTTATAGTGAGTAGTATCTTCCATGTATTACATATACAAAATTTCTTATTACTAGCCCTACAACTTAATGAATAAACCATATGTTTATTCTAGGTCCAAATTAAACGACATTTCTCAAAACCAAACAAAATATGTGTGCACAAAATTTATGAGAAAATATCAAACTAAATAAGAGTTCCATTGAATCAACAATATACAACAAAATCACATTATGGAACCAAGTCGCATATGCACTACGTGATCCTTAAACTGTTTAAATGGCATGCCTTTAGTGAAAGGATCTGCAATCATCAAATCAGTGCTAATGTGCTCTATGACAACTTTCTTTTCCTTTACACGTTCTCTTATGGCTAAATATTTAATGTCTATATGCTTACTTCGACTTCCACTCTTGTTATTTTTAGCCATAAAGACTGCAACGGAGTTGTCGCAATACAACTTTAACGGCTTAGAAATTAAATCAACAACTTTAAGCCTAGATATGAAACTCTTCAACCATACACCATGCGACGTGACCTCAAAACATGATACGAACTCAGCCTCCATAGTGGAAGTAGCAATCAGGGTCTGCTTGGCAATTCTCCAAGATACAGCTTCACCAGCTAGCATGAAAATATAACCAGATGTTAATTTCCTTGAATCAATGCAGCCAGTAAAGTCTGAATCGGAGTCTCCAACTACTTCCAAGTTCTCAGTTCGTCTGTACAAAAGCATATAGTTCTTTGTGCCCTGAAGATATCTCAGGACCTTCTTTGCAGCTTTCCAGTGATCAATACCTAGATTACTCTGATATCTTCCTAACAGTCCAACAACATATGCAATGTTAGGTCAGGTGCAGACCTGAGCATACATAAGGCTTCTTACAGCTGAAGCATATGGAATGTTCTTCATGTGTTCTTGCTCAAGGTTATTCTTCGGGCATTGATTCAAACTGAAT
This sequence comes from Erythroxylum rufum, assembly GCA_027478365.1. Lineage (NCBI taxonomy): Eukaryota > Viridiplantae > Streptophyta > Magnoliopsida > Malpighiales > Erythroxylaceae > Erythroxylum > Erythroxylum rufum. Next base: position 11,586,112 of record JANIHZ010000009.1, on the reverse strand, counting down.
CTATCACCCTTGACTATGGGTGCTACACTTGGTGCACAATCTGTCATCCGATATCTCTTTAAAACTTTGTTGATGTAGGTCTCTTGAGACAAACCCAAAATGCCTTGAGATCTTTCTCTATGGATCTTAATGCCAATAACATAAGATGCCTCACTCATATCTTTCATATCAAAATTCTTTGAGAGAAATTGTTTCACCTCATATAGCAAACCCTTATCATTAGTCGCAAGCAAAATGTCATCCACGTACAACACAAGAAAACAAGTCTTACTCCCACTGACCTTCTGGTATAAACACTGGTCCATTATATTCTCTTCAAAACCGAATGAAGTGATGACCTTATGGAATTTTAAATACCATTGACGGGAGGCTTGTTTTAACCAATATATGGATTTGTTAAGTTACAAACTAAATGCTCACCATCACTAGAGGAGAATCCTTCAGGTTGTTTCATATAAACCTCTTCCTCTAGTTCACCATTGAAGAACGCCGTTTTCACATCCATTTGATGTAACTCAAGATCAAAATGAGCTACTAATGCCATGATTACATAAAGAGAATCTTTCTTAGATACAGGAGAAAATGTTTCCGTGTAGTGGATTCCTTCCCTTTGAGTGATCCCTTTGGCAATAAGTCTTGCTTTATGTCTCTCAATGTTGCCTTGTGAGTCTTTCTTTGCCTTAGATACCCACCCACATCCAATGTTTTTCACACCATTTGGCAACTCAAAGAGATCCCAGACTTTATTAGATGCCATAAAACCCATCTCATCCTTCATAGCATTGTACTACAAGTCCGATTCCTTAGAACTCATGGCTTGTGAAAATGTTTCAGGATCATTTTCGGCTCCAACGTTGTAATCTGACTCTTATAGATACACTATGTAACCACTAGGTATTGCTGACCTTCTAACCCTAGTGGATCTCCTTAATGTTGTATTATCATCCTCTCGAGGAACTTGTTGCTCAACCTGTTGTTCAACTAATTGTTCAACAATTTCTGGTTGTTCCTCATTTACAACATGATCTACTAGATTAGTGTTAACAGCTTGTGGAACTTTAGTAACTAGTTATCCCACACCTATTTGACTTTGAGGGGTGTGAATGACAATCAATTGATCACTTGAACCAGAGGGTTGAGCTTCATAATGGCCGCTTTCAGAACCTATGTCTGGAAAATGACTACTCCCACTGATCAAGTCATTCTCAAGAAATTTTGCATTTCTTGATTCCACAATTCTAGTGCTGTGAGATGGAAAATAAGACCTATACCTCTTAGACCTTTCAGCATATCCAATGAAATACCCACTAATGGTCCTGGGTTCTAGCTTCTTTTCCTGTGGGTTATAAATTCACACTTCAGACGGGCATCCCCAAATGTGTATATGTCTCAGACTCGGTTTCCAACCCTTAAATAACTCAAAAGGTGTCTTTGAGACAGCCTTAATCGGAACTCGGTTTAATATATACACAGTTGTCTTTAGAGCATCTGTCCACAGGAATTGAGGAAGTATTCTGTTACTCCTCATACTTCTCACCATGTCCATAAATGTTCGGTTTCTTCTTTTTGCCACACCATTCTGATCTGGAGAACTAGACATGGTGTACTGGGCAACAATCCCATGTTCCTGAAGAAACTTCGCAAAGGGACCAGGTGCTTGTCCACTTTCAGTGT
>JANIHZ010000009.1:11567480-11579706 GCA_027478365.1 Erythroxylum rufum | reverse complement strand
CTTGATTAATTTTGAATTTTTTTTCATTTATTAATTAAGTAAAAGGGCTTTCTTTAATATTTTTAAAATAGTTTTCTAATTTATTAAAGAAAGTATTTCACTTAATTTTGAAAGTGGTTTCCTTTTAATATTAGAAAATTGTTTTCTAATTAAGGAAAATAGTTTCTAATGAGATTAGAAATAGTAATTTTTTAATTACATTAGAAACAATTTTGTAATTGGATTAGGATACTTATATAATTTTGAAAAAGGATTTTTCTAAATTATAATGAGTGTGAAGAATAATTTATTGAAAGTTGTTTTTGATTAAATTTTGTTAAAGGAGTCAAGATAATTGGAAATAGTTTGTAATTGGATTTGAAAAATAATTTTCAAATCAAATTGAATTTCTATTTGTAATAGGACTTTAATTCATTTAGGAATCAATAGGTTTAATCTAATTTAAAATTTTCAAATAGTTGGAAATGCTATTTTATATTATGAAAATCAATAACTAGAATCAAATGAAATTTGATGTTTTATGTATATAATTTGATTATGATTGCAAAAGTTGCTTAATTTATTTATAAGTTTGTATATATATATATATATAGGATGCATTCTAAATTCTATGTTTTATATATGTGATATTTTACATGCAATTTTGTGTTTGATGCGACGAATGAAATTAAATCTCTTTTTGGGTGAACTCAAGGCCATTTTAGCCCAAACACATTTACTCTTAAGATAGTTTGTTCCACTTAACTAAATTTGTATGATTTATATAAGCAAACTCATGATCACATAAATTTAGAGGCAGGGTTAGAAATAACAAATCAGATATATTTTGGCAAGAGTTGTCACTTAATGGATATAGTAATCATATGAGATGTGAATGTTAAAGTTATTATCTACCTAATTTAAGTTTAGTTGGTTTGTTGAGCAAACTCAAGATCAACTATATTTCAATGGAATTTTAGCCTGCCCACTTGAAAGATTAAAGTAACTTTTTCAAATGATAATGAGGGCTATTATTTTGAATAAAATAGTGGAAATAACAAAATATATGATTAAATACCTAATCTCATTTGGTAGTCATGACATATAATTAATTATTTGCTTTTCTTACATTTATATTTTATTCTGAGTGGAATTTACCATGTTTAGTATAGTTGATATTAAGAGTTAGTGAACCAAATTTCTTGGACATAAGATTATGTTTGAGAAGAGTTCTCAAAGTTTATATGCTCATTGTGCAATTTGCTATAATCCCTGTTGAGGATTGGGTGACAAAGTTTTAAAGATATGTCAAAATCATATAGATGATAAAATATATTAACATTTTAAGTTGACTAATACCTCATAAACTTCAATGACAACATGTAAGATATATGTCAACATCATGGTAGTAAGCTGCAAGAGGTTGTATAAAGTAGCGCTAAAAGTTATAATACCTTGATGAAATTGTTTCACTTAATTTAGCCTACTAAAAGCATAAACATGGACTACAATTAAAGGCTTAGCTGTAGTATGATAATAGTTATTGTAAGAAGAAAAATGATTGCATGAATTTTCTTACCTATATGAGATATGATATAGATCATATATATTTCTAGTTCATGTTTATGAATATTTGATAATGAATTTATATTCAACAATATTACAATGTTCAAAGCATGATAAGAAATAAATTATTAAGTGCAATTAGTTGATATAATTTCATACAAATAGTTTGTATACGTAGTGAAAGTAGTTGATATAATTTCATACAAATAGTTTGTATGATCAAAGGAGACTTATGCTTAACATAAGTGCCAAGAATAAAGAGTTAGATAACCGAGACTATCATTTTATGACATATAGGTTAGATCAACATAACAAGAATCATCAAGTTACATACAAGGATATGGGTGTTCTTTTGATTATGAATCGTATGAAACTTGTGAAACTCATCAAATTGAAAAATAATCAAATCAACCTTTGGTGAAAGAATGATGATGGCATTGAATTGTTAAGTTCATACATATGATGTAATGGATAGAATAACAATTCATATAAGGATAATAATTATATTTTATTATATTACTAATGAATTTATGTGATATAGTCATATGTATTAAATGAAATAATGATTTAAAATTTTAAATAGTGACAGTTGTTTATATTATGTTTTGGTAGGTGTTTTAGAGTGTTTATAGTTGTTGATTAGATGATTATCGCATGCTTAGACTTAGAATTATGTTAATATGATTATTTAGTTGTGTTTTAAGTAGTATATGGTTTAGAGCTTGATATTGGACCTTAATCTTATGTTCTTGAGGTGTTTTGATGTGTCTGTTAGTGAATAAACCTACATAAATGAAGATCGAAGGAAGTTGGAGCATGCTTGGGCAAAAAGGCAAGGTCACGATCGTGACATGAGTGTCACAGTTGTGACAAAAGGTTCCTCCCTAGTGTCATAATTGTGAAACCCATGTCATTGTTGTTATAGAAGGAAAATTGGCAAGGTCGCGATCGTGACACCTATGTCATGATCGTGTCAGGCACCTCGTAGGTGTGAGAATTTTCGTTTATTTTCGAGTTTCGGGGGCAATTTTGGAACTGATTGAAGGGTGAAAACCCTAGAAAGAAGCCTAGAAGCCTTAAGAACTATTTAAGAGCATAAAACACTTGAAAATGGGAGAGTCGCTATCTTGAAAATCTGATCAAAGAAGGAAGATTGAGAGATACGTCAAGGATTTCCAAATTTCCAAATCAAGCTCTAAATCAAGTTTTTCTTTCTTTCCTTATGTTATTTTCATTAAACTTGATGTGTAAACTAGATTTTTATATGTTGTTCACATTTATTACGTTCTAAATTTCTAGATTATGTTTTGTTCTTGAATTATTTTGTGACTTTGATTTCAATTGATTTAATACACTTTCTATGTTATGTTAATAGTGCAATTTATGCTTTAGCAATAAATCAAGAAAGTGAGTCTTAAGTAATCCTATTAATTTGGTGAATGAGAGTTGGTAGATTTATATGTCATATGATTAATAAATCAACCATCATTTGAAGAGAGAACTTGTGTGAGAACTTATTTATTCGATAAATCACATCAAAACTAATCGACAACGTTAAGGAAAGACTTGTGAATTAAGAGATTCCAATTATGAAATTTTCAGATTCAATTAGGGTTAATTGATTAGGTCTTGAGAAAGAGTAGCCAATCCCTTAGAAGATCTAGAATCAACATATAATTGAATCAATAGGGGTTAAAGGAACAAAATAACGATAGAATAAATCCTAAGCTTCATCCTTTACGTTCATCACATATTTGTGGTGGCTCATTTGTTATTTGATTATTTGCTTAGCTTCATTTAATTGTTTTAAATTTCTTATAGTTTATTTTCATTCAATTCATATCCCGATACCTTAGACAAAGTTAGGTTGACTTAGTTTTACCTATTTTCTCATGGGATCGACATCTTTGACACTAAAAGTTTATGATCTGTATACTTGCAGATATTAAGAAATTTATTAGAAGTAAAACTTGCTTAACAATTTTTTGACGTCGTGGTCGAGAATTAGTTTAGGACTTTTTGAATTCTTTTGTTTTATATAGCTTTTACTACTAATGGCTTGCTAGAAGGAAACCTCCTACTACTAATAGGATCATAAGATTTTTAACAATATCAAGCATTTGCCCTTTGTGCATATTAGAGACAGAAACCATTGACCATCTCTTTTTTCAATGCTTTTATACTGGCTTCATCTAGAATGACATGTGGCAAACTAGTAACTTCCCATCCCCTATTTCAACTTAGAAGAAAAAGTGTTCTGTTTATACAATCCTTCTTATTTTGGCAATGTAGGTCATACAATCTATAAGATATGCTTAGGGAACACCATTTATTCTCTCTAGAAAGAAAGAAACACATGAATTTTCTATTACCAATCTAAGAAAAGAGATCTAGTATTGAAAGAACTGTTATTGTCCATAAGGGAGCAACTTTTGCTATAAAAAAAAGACTTCTTAATTGCAATACATACATGGCCATTTGATGGAGCTTAATATAAGCTAATACTTTCTCAATGAAATTTATAAAAATATTGCTTCTAATAATTTCAATCTCTACCGGTGGAAGAATTGAAAGATAGGAACTTTTGAGTTTTACCCTTCACATGCAAAGCTTCAAGGCTTAAGCATGAGTTTTTGAACTGTATTCATTAGTAAAGCTATGAATAACTAATTTAGCTTTTATTTCCTTAGTTTCTTATAATCCCTTTAAATCTTTGGTTTAATGAAATTTACTTACTTTTAAAAAAGCTATATTAATCTGAATTTTCCTTAATTGTGTTTAACACACACAAGCTCTTTGATTATATTTAACAATTATGTTATACAAATTTGATTATATAATGTTATGTAATAATGACATTAAGAATTAGAAAATTATGTTAGCATAAACAATAATTATACAAATTTCAATTATTTAACTTAAGTTTACGTTACCCTTAATGATACACGATTTTGAGTTTGTTACATATGAATCAAGAACAATAATAATTACGTATTAAGGACCTAATTCTTTCAATAAATTTGAATATGAATAAGACAGTAGGCCTAAAATAAACCAAACAAACAAAAATCATAAATACTAGTCTTAGAATAAAATAATCAATTTTGTAAGAGAATAATGAATGACATTATTGTAATCGATTAATGTATAAATGGTTTATGGTTTCAACATCCCTTTAAATTAGACGTAATAGATCTAGTCTTGTGTAGTTCTTAAATTCACACATAGAGAGGAACAAAGCGAAAATTTGATTGTTTATTGCCTCTTAATAAGAAAATAAGAGGTTTAAATTACCTATGTTTTTCTAAAAACTTAAGAAAAATAAGAGTCTTAAAATAATCTTATCTAAAGTTAATAAAGTATAGAAGTAAATAAAATAAAATAAGACTACTAAATAAAGTAGATGTGCTTAATATAGAAATTTGTAATAGTAGTAGCTTTAGGCGAGATGTCGACCTTGATACTTTCTGATTATGGAAAGTCAAAGCATTAATTCAAAGGTGCCGTCGGTAAGAGGTTGAAGAATGGTCCCCCAAAACCATATTTTCCTCCCTTGGCGTGCGTTCTGATAACATGACAGCATAAATCTGCTAAACTATAAATGCTTTGATTGCACTGGTTGGATATCGCATTAAATAGTGGGGTTAACATTACGCTATTTATTTTCTTAACATATAAACCTTCAATCTCTCAAAACCTAAATTTTGACGTTTCGAATTCGACCTTGATACTTTCTGATTATGGAAAGTCAAAGTGTTAAAGTTGTAGCTCTCTTTTTAGGCTTTTTATAGTATCTCGAATCTCCTCAATCAAACTTTGCATGAGAAAGATAAAGCTATAAAACCAAACAATAGCCAAACTATTCAAAACTAAGAAATTAAGCTCATTTTGCTACCTAAATTAAAATATGAACCAAAGTGGATATCTTAATTAAAAAATAAGCATCAAATACTAAAAATTATGGAATAAATAAATAATCAATTAAGAACTTATCAACAATACTATACTTTATTTTTGTACCTCTTCTCTTTTTTCCTTGCATATTTTGTTGTAATATTATGATTAACTTTAACTAGATCGAATAATCATGAATTGTATTATATTGAAAATTAGTTGCATTTAGCATAAGTTAGTATTTGTAAGCGTACTTTGGTAAATTCTTAAGTTCTTAGATGTTATTAGACAATTAGAAACTATTACTCTAAACAAGAATTAGCTACAAACATCATATGAGTTGTGAGTTAAAAATATATGAGCTATATTCAACTTTTTATAACTTTAATATGAGACATTTTAAGTTTCTTCTCTCAACATTTTGTCTTTATTTTCATCTACTATTGCTTTTTCACGAGACATCTCAATTTTCTTGTCTCAATTCTTCTATAACTATAAGATTTCAATTTTAGTAGGGTTTTAATCCAATTTATAATCATTTCATTCCTAATCTTTTCTAAAATGTAATATAATTTAAAATAATTTCCTTTAAAGAATTCATTCCATGGTTTCTTTAAAGGAGATTATTTTACACGTTCTAATTACACGTGTTACTTGACGATTGTACTCGGGCGGGGTCCATTAATTCAACGGTGTGGTTGGTGAGAGGTTGAAGAATGGTCCCCCAAAAGCCAAAACCATAATTTTCTCCCTTGGCGTGCGTTTTGGAAAATTCAACAGAGAAATATTCTCTCTGATTGACAAGAAGTTGCGGTTCATATATGCTATTGACTGTTTGAAAGATAAGTGCAGTGGATAACATGATGGTATAAGTCTGCTCAACTATGAATGCTTTGATTGCACTGGTTTGATTTTCTTAACATATATATAAACCTTCAATCTCTCAAAACCTAAATTTAATTTTGACGTTTTGATATGTTAAATATCCTCTTTTACTAATTTAGAGGACTCCATATAAATCGGCAAGTTTTATGTTTTACGAGTTTAATATAGCACTCAAATGGCAGATTTCTCCGGACCTTACCTTTTTTTTTTGGGTTAAATCATCCGGTATTCGACACTACACAAGTAATCGATTAATCTGGATTCGAGCCGGGTTGGATCATATAGGTGGTAAAGCTCTCCCTCACAAGTGCGACTCTATTTTCAAGACTCGAAATCGAGACCTTAATTAAGAGAGGAGGAGCCCCAGCCGCTCCACCACTACTATGATTGTTAGATATTCAACCGACGACCAACTAGGATTCTTTTATTTGACTTAATGACCCGAAATTGTCTCTTTTGACTGCCCAACTAAGTTTTCCACTACTGCGACTAATAAATGTAAGGTTGGGGAAGAGTTTTTGGCTTATATATCCTCAATGAACAATTGATGTCTTGGCGAATTATGAACCTTCCCCGTAATGGCGTCGAGCCTAAAATTGTATAAACAAAATTAAAGTATGAAAAATTAAGTAATAGTATTTGGCTCAAACATATTATTGAACTTCAAAATCTTTTCTAGCATATTTGATGATAAATTTTATTTTAAAAATAGTCACTCTATCATGTAGAGATAAAGTTATGTACTACTGGACTTCCTTAAATTTCACGTTTCAACAAAACTCTCATGTTGTTGTTATTGCTGATGACAAATTTTATTATATTTTAGGTAAGGTTTATGATAGACATAGACATACATAATAAGTTTAGGTGGCCTCTTTATCTGGTGGAATTTAATAGTATGTAAATAAGTGAGGTGTTTAATGATGAATATGAATATAACAAAATTCTACTTATTTATGTTCAGTTTTTTACAAATGGTATCAGAAGAAGATGTGTATACATCTTAATTATGATCATTATCAAATTAAATTGAAATTTGTGTTTGTGTTGAATTGATTGTTTTCCATTATTTATCTGAAGAAAAAGTGATAATTATCAAAATCGTCATAATATCCAATTTAATACAAAAAGATAAGTATTGATTATTTTTATCGTGTGTATCAATAATCTTGTGTGCAAGTATGATATTTTTTGTTGATTACTTATTCTCATCCTATAAAGTTTTATCTATAATTTAGTAGGTTTTCGAGTCTTATACGAACAAGGCAGAAGAAAAGATAGTTAATAGGAGTTTTAGAAAGACAAAGAATGGCTATTATTATTTTTAGTCAATAGACCATAAAGATGCACGTTACATGTTAGAATTCATAGAAGAACAGAAGTCCCCAATATCAGACGAGAAAAAAAAAAAAAGGCAACATTGAAACCTTGTGGAATAAAAACAACATGAAATCAATAGATATAGTTAAATCCTATTGTTCCCATGAACAATAAAATCTGAAAGTAGACATGACCAAATTATATTCCATTTTGTTGGGTTAAGCCATGGATTCATCATGCATCACATGCATGAATGAAATAATCTATGACCATAGAAGTGTGCTACCTACATCCTTGACCACCATCACAAGTATTGGGAACTTCTCACAAGAGGGAAGAAAATTATCTTTATTAAATACTATGAACAATCAAAAGGATATGCATTCGCAGGTGAATAAGGTAATAAAGAAAAAACTTAATATGAATTATGAGAGGTCACATTTTCATAATATGACATTCCAATGTAAGGTGAAATAAGAAAAAACCTATTTTTATATGAGAATCTTAATTATAATTATTCTATTATAGGGATTCATAAAGGACTTTATTCTAGTTGGAGTACTTTAGAACTTGAAGGATTAGCTTAAGATTAACTAAGATTACAGCCCACTAAAAGTTTACCTAATATATCTGATCTGAGTGAGAGTGAATAGGATGTTTATGAATATGTTTCGTATGAATCTCATTTACCAAAAGTATTTACAGAATAAGTCCATTATGTTATTTTGAAATCAAAGGTGAAATTTACATAAATATCCTATAAGAAGAGGATAAGCTAAGGAATGTATGTAAGGCTCTTGCTAGTCTTACTAAAGAAGAAGGATGAAAGTAATGAAAGAAGAAATGACTATTTTAAGCTTAAATCAAGTATGAGACTTGGTTAATCTCCCTGATGTGCATAAAGCTAATAGGAACAAATGGGTACTTATAATAAAATGAAAAGCTTATGATAGTACCAAACGATACAAGCGATGTCTCATGGTTAAAAAATATACATAATAGGAGAGAATTGATTATAATGAGACATTTTCACGTCTCACGAGGTTCACTTCAATTTGTTTAATCATGGCTATAAGAGCTATACTAGTTCTTGAATTACATCAAATAGATGTAAAGACTACATTTTTAAATAAAGAATAAGAAGACGAAATCTATATGATGCAACATGTAGGTTTCATTAAGATGAGCTAAGAACATAAAGTATGTTGATTATTAAAATCAATTTATGATATAAAGTAGTTCTTAAGATAGTGGCACATTCATTTTTATAAGGTAAGTATTTCATATGATTTCCATATTCTTAATAAAGACCACTGTTTATATATAAGAGATTCAAAGATAAATTTATAATTTCATCTTTATATGTGGATGACATTTTCATTGGTTATAATGACTATAAGTTTGTTAAGAAAATCAAAGAATGGTTATCATCTAATTTTGAGAAGAAAGACATGGGTGAAGCTACATATATTCTTGGAGTTAACATTTCAAAAGATCATTCCCTATTATCATCCAAAATTGAGAAGAAAGACATGGTTGAAGCTACATGTATTTTTGGAGTTAACATTTCAAAAGATCATTCGCTATTCTAGAGCAATTGGAACTCTCATGTATGTCATGATATATACAAAACCAGATATTTATTACAATATTAAAATGATGAGAAAAATCAGTCAAACCTAAGATGTGCACATTAGAAAGTGGTGAAAAGAATATTAAGATATTAAAAGGTAATGTTGATTATACATTGAATTATCTAGGTAACAACCTATGTATATAAAGGTATACAAATGCAAATCGGGAAGGAGATTTAGATGAGAGAAAATCTACCTACAAATTTGTTTTCTTACTTAATAATAGTGTTATATGGTGAAAAGGTAAAAAAATAATCATGTATTGCCTTATCCACAATGGAAGCTAAATTTATAACATTTTCTGTAGCATTATAAGCAATCATATAGATTAGATGATTATTGGTTAATTTAGGAGTTGTTCAAACTGAGATTGATCCAGTAATAATCAATTGTGATAATCAAGCAACAACCACTTATACTAAAGACCCAAAATTTTATTGTAAAGCCAAACATAAAGATACTAAAATCATTATGTGAAAGATATACTTTTGTGAGGAGAAGTGACTATAAAGTATATATTTTCACAAGATATAGTGGTAGACCTAACGATAAAATCAGTTTCTCATGATACATACATTGAGCATGTGAAGTTAATGAAACTATACAAATATTAAAATTAAATTGATTAACATTTCTTTATTAATTTCATTCAATATATTTTCATGTCTAAAAGAAAATATAAGTTGGCATTGTTTGTTAAGTAATAAACATTGCATGGTACTTGATTTTAAAACATGTTGACTTTATATAATATATTTTATGTATGAATCAAAAGGCGTATCAAATTGATAAAAAATTGGCCCTCTCGTACGAGCAATCACCTCTAATATTTATGGTGACTAGAGTTGAGGTAGGTTTTAAGTTTATTATTAAGGAGATAATTAAAAGCTAAAGCATTAATTAAGATGCCATAAATTCTTAGTAGATATATAATGGTCCAAAAGTATAATTTTGATTTGATAATATAAATTTATTATTAAATTCAATGTATTTTACACTAAGATAAATGCAATATTATAAATGTAATATTCTCTAAATTGGGTAAATTTTTTATTTTATTAAGTGTTTTTTTACAAATTTAAATAACACGTTTAGTATTTTAATAAATTAGGTAGATTTTTCATTTAGGAATGGATTCAATATGTACCAAAACAATTAACTAACATATATTTTAAATAAAATGCTGATTATATCATACACTTTAAACCTTAAAAACTCCTAATCTCAAAATAAATAATAATAGAGAGATAAAAATTTTGATCAATGAAGTGAGTAAAAATATCATTATCTTGGTAGCAATTATAGTTAGTCTTTTAATCTTCTTGACTCGACAAAAACAAATTTAAATAATTCTTTACTAATATTTGTAGGCCACATAGAACCATTTAAAATGTTAAGTTTTTTTTAATCGTTTTTTCATCTACCATTCCTACCTATTAACGAGATTATGCAATTATTTGTGAGTATAGTCAAAAAGTTTGAGCAGGAAGTCTTGCGGTACATATTTTCTCACAACTTGGAGAAATATACGCAAAATCATCGGTCTGAGAACATTATGCCTATCTTTTTCGCCCTCGGTTGATAATTCAATTGATCTCCGTTTTGAGAAAAGTAAACAGCGTCTCAGTCAGCGTCGAACAGCGCGAAAAATCTGACTCGAAGACTGGCAAGGCATAACCTTTTCCTTGTGTGAAATATTGAGGATCGGCTTGCTCCATTGGCCCTTGTGCTTGCCCGATAGTTTCAGTATATAAAGGGTACCAGGATCTTCAGTGTCTCCCATGAACTCCTCAACTCATAACAACAATCATCTGTTTTTTTCTATCTCATGGATTACTCTTCGTCATCACTTATATTACAAATTTTTGGGGCTTTGGTGTTCACGCTCTTGTGTACTCTATGGTGGTCCAAAAAGTACAATCATGGGAAAACCGAAAGGCGCAATCTTGTACCAGAAGTACCAGGTGGCTTACCAATTATAGGTCATCTTCGTCGACTTGCTGGAACCAAAAACCTAGCTGAATCCTTTTCGTCCATGGCGGACAAATATGGTCCCATCTTCTCAATCAGGATGGGAGTACACCCAACGGTAGTGGTGAGCAGTACCGAGTTACTTAAGGAGTTTTTCACCACATGTGACAGAAGTTTCGCTTCACGCCCAAATACAGCTCAAGGCAAGTACCTCGGTTACAATTCATCGGCATTCGGTTTCGCACCGTACGGAAAATATTGGCGAGAGATACGCAAGCTGGCCGTGACGGAGCTTCTCTCCATCAACAGGCTCAAATCACTGAGGCATTACCAGGTGTCCGAGGTTAATCACTTGATTAACGACATGTTTTTGTTGAGCAAGAGGAATGAGCATCGTCCAGTTAAGATTTTGCTGAGTGAATGGCTTGAAGAATTAACCTTCAATATCATTACCTTAATGATGTCAAGGCAAAGATTCTTTCAGAGGAACGTCGACGGAAATGTCAACAACCAAGATAATCACGATACACAGGTGGGTAAAACTATCAGGGAATACATGGAAGATATGGGCAGAGCAGTTCCTGGAGATCTCATCCCTTTCTTAGGCTGGTTTGATTTTGGAGGAGCAACAAAACGCATGAAGCATATCTCTGAGAAATTGGACGCAATCATAGAAAAATGGATTGAGGAACACAGGTCGAAGAGTAGTGATTCGGATAAAGATATCATCGATGTCATGCTCTCTACCGTGGAGGATGATACCACCTATGGCCATAAAAAAGATACCATTATCAAGGCAACAATAATGGTACGTTATATTTTACCTTAATTTATAAATACTTTAAAATCAAACTAATACTCAATCTAATTTATTGTTGAATTAAATTTGAGTTAAAATTTCTGAATATTTAAAAGGGTATTTTTTGTCTAAATTTTAAGGATGTATAATTTTAAAATATTTTTTAATAAAATTAACT
>JANIHZ010000009.1:11366437-11379350 GCA_027478365.1 Erythroxylum rufum | reverse complement strand
GTGAATGCAATGAAATCTATCAGTCTGACCCAATATTACCATAATACCCTTTGCTACCAGTAACGGGATGTTACAATCGTGGGTCATTATTTCAACCTGAATATCTCTGAAACTTCTCTATTTTTCGATATTAACCCTGAAACACTAACAAACACATCAAAGTACCTCAAAAACATAATAATTATGCTCAAAAGCCTGTACTAACCTATAAAATACTTAAAACACAAATAATTAACAAACTAACACAATTCTAACCTAAACATATAATAAAAGATCGAAATAATGAATAAAGACATATTAAACTATGTCTTAAAACACAATGCAATTTGTACTTATCAATGTGTTGCCAAACATCTATGAATATGAATTATTTAATTAGAGAATTAAAGATGAATTAAAATGGTTTAATTTATATAATTCTAAATATGATTTAAGGTTATAGCTTATATTCATTCCCAACATCTTCAGGAACCTAATAGGTCACATACAAAGATCGATTTGAAGAGATAAGGTGTATTAATTAAGTTGGACTTGATTATTAAGTTTGATAAACTTTATAATTAAATATGAAATATTCAATAAATAGCAATATTAGATATTGGATCTTACTTGGTTCCAATTGGTATTTAATTAGAATTAAGTGTAATTTTAGAGAAGGTTAAGCAAAAAATGTTAGCTTCCTAATTGTAGAGTTTTTTTAACATATTATATGGATAATGTTAGAGGATGAATGCTTATACGACTAATGGTTGAGATAAACTAATTTGAAAAATAGTTTGAGGGAAAAGAAAAGAAAAAGATTAAATTTTAAAATAAAGTAAGAATTATAATTCATGTTTTATTATATTTTATGCATTTATATTATAAATTTTAAAATAATTTTGAGTTTTAAGATATCAAATTAAAAAATTCATTCTTATTCTACCGCATGCTCGCCTCTATTTTTCATCATTATTTTCTTTTTTATTTTTTAGACAGAGCAATCTATAAATTAGCTTTTTCTTAAGTAACTAACTAAATAAAAGTCTTTATTTTTTATTTTTTAATCTTCTTTCTTTTTAATTTTTACAAAAGAAGAGTGTAAATTGATAAACATAATATGCTATAAAATGACATTTTATAAAATTGTCAGTGTTGTTGGTCACTTAATTAAAGTACAATTGCTTTTACGGGGCCAGTACCATTCTTAATTAAAAATCACTGTAGTTTAAGGTAAAAATGTCTCAAGTGTTCCCGAACGATCAACCTGTGCGTGCCTCTACTGGCTAATATCCTCTTTTCCAAATATCTGGACTCTTCCTTGTTGACACGTTTCTCTTACCTCGTTTCTCTCCTCTTATAAATACCCTTTGCCAGTATTCTTTACAATTTCCCTTCCCTTTTAGTTTTAGGGGTTCTTTTTTCTTTATCTTTTTTTTTTAATAATTTCAGGACTGGAGAACACACAATCTCAATAACTTAAAGAGAGAGAGAGAGAGAGACCCCTCACAACAAAAAGGCAAGACATTCAACAAAACCCACATTAAGAAAACAAGCGGATTTTTCATTTTTTAGATTTGATGATAGAAGATCTGAAAACACACAAAGAAACCCATTTTAATACATTTCAAAGATTAGCAGACAGGTAGGAGGGAGATCTAGCGATTAAGAAGTTTGAACACTTTTCCCATTTCTTCTTCAAATGTTTCTTCCTTGTGATTTTACTCGCATTGCCTACTTTTTACCTAAATTAAAAGAATATAAATTTCTGTCAGCCCATAATTTCCCTTCTTTGTTTCTCTGAAACATCGTCTGTTTTTGCCATTAAAGCTCTTTGCTTTTGTTCATAAAGCGCTTCCTTTTTTTCTCTAAACTAGCTTTTTTACTGATGAATTTCTCTACTGATGGCTTGAAATGTTGGAATTTGGGGTTTTTGTTAAGTGGGTTGTGTGCTTAACCTAGGTTTTGTTGCTTTGTTCTATTCTAGGGTTTCATCAGATCTTCAGTGGAACCAACCCTAATTGTGGTTTTTGATGGATTAGGGTTATGATCAGAAAGATATAGATATCCTTTACGGGAAACTGGGGATTGGATGGTATACTTTGGTTTCCGTTACTATTTGTATCTGTCAGAAGTTTTGCTGTTGGGATCAGCAGCTGTGATTCTAAAGTCTGCGCCTTGAATCTGCAACAGGAGATTTTTGTGAATTTTCCTTGGAACAAATCCTGAGACCCTTGGAGTTTTCGAATAAAAACAAGTTTATGGGTCTGTGCAGTTTTCGGATTTTGAGTTATTGATTTCTGTGTTTAACGGAAGCTTCTGATATTGGTTTAAATGATGGGCAGGTTGTGATTTCCCTAGTGTCCTAGTAGCCAACAAGCAAGATCAAACTGTTCTGGAGTCTCACAAGATATTTTCCATGGAATTTGCTTGATTGGAATACTATTTATCTGGACATTTTAGAAGTTTGTTCATTTTCTGGTACGGTAAGATTGAGCATTAAGGGTTTCCACGTCGTCCTGTTCTGATTCAAGTTCTAGCTGGGAATCTGCAAGTGCTGAATCTCATCTCTGATAAGGGGATTTTGGTTAGGGAGGTGATATTGGAAAATCATGGAGTAATTTCCAAGCTGGAAATGACTGCGGGGACATGGTGCATGGACAGGAGGATAGCTGTTGCTCTGTTCCTCTACTGGAACATCAGTGCAGGAAACTAAGAGAAGCTTTTTGCTTTGTGGACCTATCCCACTTTTCTGTTTCTAAGATCACGTGCAATGTCTCGCTGCTTTCCATTTCCGCCCCCAGGATATGAAAAGAAGGCTACGATTGATGATACTGACTTGTTAGCAAAGGTTGAAATATCTTCCTTTAGTAAATTGCTATTGCTAGCTTGACTTACGCAGAACTTTGCTTTGACCTAATGTTGAACTTTGCACTATAATTTCTCTGACTGTTCTAAATTTCTTTATCAATTTAACACGTGAGCTGCCCACCATTTAAGGCATTCAGATGTGAGAAAAGAGAAGATCCTTTTGGTTTATACGTAATTAATTTTCGGGGTGGAATTATACAGAACTGGAAAGATATCAGTGTTAGGGCATTCATCGTGAACAAAGAAATACCATTTCACACAACTGGAAAGATATCAGTGTTAGGGCATTCATCGTGAACAAAGAAATACCATTTCAGGTTATGTTGAGGATGGCTTGTTAACTAGACTGACGACTTTATGCTTGTAATGTATTTACCAAAGTTTCTAGTTATATATGAAAGCCATCAAAACTCTACTATGCTATGTGACACAAGAATGAGATGGATGAAATCAAAAGAGGAAAAAAAATGTACGGTTCAAATTATCATTTAGAGTTATTTTGGAATATGATGTGGCATATAATTTGGCACCATAACTGCTTGCTTTTTGTAGACTATATATGTGCAGCATTTCTTATATTACTAGTTACTAACATTCTCCTTACTAATGAATAAAACTTAGGGCAGCAACCTTTCCTATACAGAGTGCAAAGAGTAGCTTGACACATCTCTGAAACAGATTTTGCATAGAACTTGCAACTATTTGGCTTGCCAGTGGAGAAAGAGAAGTGCATTTCATCATGCATTATTACCATGTTCAAGAGCTTAGTTTTATTTCTCCTTTGAAGTTTGAACAGGATATACACACTTGATTTTTGCATTGGATCTCTTCAAATTTGCAGGACCTGACGGTCTCTTGAAATTTCATAGAGATTTATGTACTTTACATGTCTGGGGGTATTGGGGGTTGCGTTAATCTAATTTAGGTTTCATAAGGTTCATGGATACTTGCTACTTTTTCTTTTAATTAAAATTGCTCTACTCTACCTATGTATGCTTGCCACAAGTTGTATCGTTGCTGTATATTCAGTGTAGTTGGGAAAAGCAGAAGCTAAGTACTGTAAACTTGAATACTTAAAACTTTAGTAGTTATTCAGATGATTGTCATCATGGTAGACTTCTTCCTTTAATTTCCAGATCTCAAGGAAGTGAAGAGGACATGAATATTTTCTCACACCTAAAGTATTTGCCATTTTGCATGCCATGTGAATTTAACTTTGCTGATTACAGATATCATTAGTGCTAGGCGGCTGTTAGGAATTTGAAAGGGCTATTGATAATCCAAATTAAGAGCCCGTTTTATCTATTATGTGAAATATCGCTAAATGTAGTTATAAATCATTGTTATATAAGGACATATATGTCTTGAATAAGCTGCACCTGTGCTTGAATAAAGTTATTCTGTTTAGCTTTCCGCCTCAGTAGTACCAGCAGTATGGTAATTCATAGTTAGATTTGAGTTTCTGGTTGCTCTTTGAAAACTCTGCTTGGTAAACTAAGCAATGTCTTTAGTTGAGGAATTGCACAAAGTAATTCGCTTAAGATAACTTTTCTAGATTGTTAGCAGATAGGATTTCCAGGGATATAGATGGTAAAGACATTAGTTTATCAATAAATAATAATCCTGCGAGAAAATATACTTTGATTTTGGTTTTGTAAACTTTTATAGATTGTTAGTAGATATGATTTCTAGGGATTTAGATAGTAAAGACATTAGTTTATCAATAAATAATGATCCTTCGAGAAAATATAATTTGATTTTGGTTTTTTTGTGAACTAAATAGTATAATTTCAATCAAAAAGTCTGTTTCTCTGTGTAGCATCAGCACAAAATTTCATCCCTCTAATTGATATGAGGTTGATTTGGTGTAGTCATTTTAGTTGTCTGGTTGATTTGGTGTAGTTCATTTTAGTTGTCTGGATGCATACACTTTATCTTGCATTTGAAGTCTATTAGAAAAACCCAACATTATAGTTGAAGATATTTGAAATGGAGAGGTTACGATAATCACGCCATTTGTTGCTTATATGATATAAGTAGGAAATGTATTAATAAGAGTAGCTCTTCGGAGGCAGTGACTGATATGCATAACATGTTCTATGTACTTTTTACGTTCAAATCTGTCCATTGAGCAAACCTACATTTTCTTGGATAAAAAATTGAGTTCATTATGATTCTGGTCATTCCCTGTGTATTAGCTGTACCTAATGAAAAACTTCAAGATACTAGAGCATCCATTGATGCCTTCCTGATTGTGGACTTAGTTTCTCTAATATTGTATTTCTGCATTTGTTCTTATGGTCTTTAAGACCTGTTAGTGACGAAATTTTTCTAATAGTTTTATTTTGATTTTATGCCGTTCCCGAGTATTAAGCAGACTTTGCACAATAGTTCAAGAGTCTCATGGTTTAACTGAAGGCTTGATTGATTCTTTTACGTTCTGACTCTGGCACCTTTTTGCTAATTAGCTTTAGCTTAATATGATATTTCGTGTAATGAGAAGATAATAGATGAGAGATGTCCTCTGTTGCTTATGAGACCTATACTTTAGATCATCCTGTTCTGCAATACTTTGTATTGAATTTATTTGCTTTTCTATGATACGAGATGGGTCCACATATGTCATATAAGCTAAATGTCCTATGGAACACAATGGAAGTTCATTTAATGCTTCGTTTCTAATTTATAAAATTTCCCCTTTATATTCTAATCACTCTTATGGATTTTGTTGTATCCATTTATTAGCTCTCTTGTCTTGTGAAAGAAGGTTTAAAGTGTGTGAACTTTGCTTAATTTTCTTGACTCCATGTCTAATCATGGGAGCTATATAAAGTGGTGAAATACTCAACAGATTAAACTGCTGTGTCAAAAGCAGTGGGGTTTCTGGCTTGTCTTCTCACAGTTATTAAACAGATTTTCATCATTGCTTCAGTTAATATGTGGATTCCAACAATTATTTTAATTCTTTTTCCTTTTAAAACACCATGAAGACACCCCATAATTTTTTCGAACTTGTTTTCTTTGAGATCTAGGTTTTTTCACCATTGCATACACTAGTATATATTTGAACTTGGGAGTTAGACCAAATATTGTTGACTTGTGGCTAAGAAATCTATTTTAGCTTGCATATTATTTTTAGTTTGAGCATACTTTTGGCATGTACACATGCTGCCGGCACAATTGCTACCATCCAATTCCTAGTCTCTGAATAACTCTGTTTGTTCTGTCTCTAATTAGAATATAATTTACAGGAGAAGCTCAAGGAGAAAAAACACAAAAAGGATAGGAAAGAGAAGGAGAAAAAAGAGGCTAAAGAGAAAAAGGAAAAAGATAGAAGCAAAGAAAAACATAAGGAAAAGAAAGACCGAAAAGAGAAGCACAAAGACAAGGATAAGGACAGGGATAAAGAGAAGAAGCAGGTTTCTGATGAGAAAAGATTTGAAGGACAGCCAGAGTTTCACAATGGAAGGAAGTTCAGTTTTAATAGCCTGCCTGAGAAAGAGGTCAATGATTCGAAGTGTGTACAGGAGTTGGCCAAAAGAATTGGGGAGGAAGATGGAGCGTCAGGTAGTCAAATGGTTCAGAAGATCGCTGCACCAGAGCAACAGAGTCCTGAGGTGCAAGGAAAGGCAGTGGATAACCTTGCTTACTATCAAAATGAGGAACAACAAAAGAGTAAGGATAAGAATGAAGATTGTAAGAAGGTCAATGGAAAACGAAACCTCATTGATGCAAGGGATATGGAAAAAAGATTTGGTCCAAGTTTTCCAGGTGCAGGGCCAGAAAGAATTGAAGGAATTACTAAATTGTTGGAGAAGAATGACACTGAGAAGGCTATTGACGGGAAGGAGAAAAGCAAACACAAAGAACATAATAATAAAGGTGACAAATACAAACTCAGAGATCATGAGAAAGATCAGAAATCAAAGAATAAAGAACGAGAAAAGGAGAAGAAAAAGAAGGAGAAAAAGAAGGAGGTGAATGAATCAACAAAAGATCAGCCTAAATTAAAAATTCAGAGCCCTCAGTTGAAAGAAAGTAGTAAGGACTCACTGGACTTTCGGATTCCTCAATTCTCAGATGCTGCTAGGTTGGACAGCATGAATTCTCATGTGGAGGGAAATTTTGGGAAGCGAAAGGAGGTTGAGATCAACGGATATGTACCTGGTGAGTTCTTTCCTGTTTTCTACCATGGTCACCGTGCAGCACCTCTACTTCTG
Organism: Erythroxylum rufum; assembly: GCA_027478365.1. Classification (NCBI taxonomy): domain Eukaryota; kingdom Viridiplantae; phylum Streptophyta; class Magnoliopsida; order Malpighiales; family Erythroxylaceae; genus Erythroxylum; species Erythroxylum rufum. The sequence goes on along the minus strand of JANIHZ010000009.1, from coordinate 11,372,280 downwards.
TGTGTTGATTGGAACTTATGGTAGAGGTGTGCCACTAATTGTGGTAATAGATGTATGTTGTAGTTAGTTGGTGCAGTTTAAGTACCTTATTTGGTGCATGAGTAATGGTATGTCATTCCACTTCTGAACATTTTTAACTGGATCTTGATGTAGAGTTGTTATTGCAAGCAATAGCAACCTTGTTTGTGTTTTTAACTGGGGCCACTGCATTGAGAATGAATCAATTAATGCCTTGCTCCATACTAATTTTCCCTGCTTTAAAATTGTTTGACAGGCAATGGGGACCGACCTAATAAATTGGCAAGGCATATCTTGTTTTCAAACCTGGTCAATGAAAATGGAAGAAAGTTGGAACCATGCCAAAGTGCTATTCAGTGTGCATCTGAGAAGCAGGTGCTTGTGGACAATCATGGAGTTGATGTTAAGGAGCACAAAATTAATGGTTCCATAGCATCTCTGCAACCCATTGTCTGCAAACCAAGGCAATGTTCTGCTACTATACCAGCGAAGGAGAACGGTGAAGCATATAAAAAACCACCACATCCTGATTTAAATTATTTGAAGCAAATACTTTCTGTACCTACAATGGATGAATGGCCTGATATCTGTGACCAGGAATGGCTCTTTAGCGGCAATGTGAAGGCAAAGAAGATAGAGGATAGTTCTTCTGTAACTAAAACATCCCAAATCTGGGCAGAACCTCAACACATAGAGTCTGCAGACGTTGTTGCTCTTCCATATGTGATTCCATACTGATATAGGTTTAAGTGGATGCATTTTCCATTTCCAAAATACCTTCATTTGAGTATTATTTCAGGGATCTTCTAGGAGGTGTGCTGGCAACTGGATCTTGACATTATAAGTCTTGTTTCTGCTTCTGTTCTTGGGACGCTACTGGTGTAAATTGGCATTCGAGGTCTCTTTTGCTTGGGATGTGTTGCCCAAATCATTTTTGTGAAGGTACAGGAGTAGTTCCGATTTCTTTTAGTGGTACCTGATTCTGAGTCCTTGTGCTGGATGCGATTTATTCTGGCAATAGATTGATGCATAATGCTTACCATCTTTGATACATATTTGAGGACTGTTAATAGATTAGTAGGGGTTTTTATTGTATAAGTATTGGAAAGGCCCACAGGCTTTTGGAAAAAAACACTTACCTAGAAGAGAGATCAATCTTAAATTGATAGTGTTGAGATGCTTAGAGATTAAATTATAGGATATGTTCATGTGCTGCAGTGGCACAAGCAATTTTGATTTGTACAATAACTTAAATATGTACATTAGAAGGCAAAATGATATGAGTAGATCTCATTTCTTCTTAATCTGTATCCATCTCTTGCTTCATTTCTTTTCCTGTTTACACAAATGATACTTAAAATAACATGTCAATGTTCATGTTAGAATTCCAAATTTCCAATCACTCAATTTTAAGTGGTACATGGGTTCTTAGCATTTAGTAAACTCCAGAAGTAGGTGTTTCCACTTGGCTTATCTGTACAAAAGAGATGGATCAGAAACTGGCAGTGTCTTAACTGCCAAACCTTATGGGGACCAAGTTAAAAGCATGGCTCGATACGTTGATAATGTTTGTTCGATGCCCTACTCGTGTCTCGGACTCTAAATCATTGTTATAGCCCTTGGCGCTAGATTTGCACCTACGTTTTCTTTAGTCCTTTTTTATAACTTTTCTCATATAGGTCCAGTATCCTTCAATCAAATTACCTTATTTACACTAAGTGAAAAGGGTAATTTTGAGTTTAACGCATCCATTATAATAAAAGATTAGGGCCTTGTTTGGTTGATAGTTGATGAGCTCATTCTTCGCTGATTGACCAAAATAAGTTATTTGACTTCATCAAAAAGTTATTTAATTTGTTTGGTTGTTGACTGGTTGAATTGGTTAATTAAACTCAACCAGCTAAAAATTAGAAGCTGTTTGAAACCAGTGTTTTGGACAATTAGCTGATTAGCTTTCCTATAATGTCAATTTTGTCATTAATTTTTGCCCAACCTAATTACTGTCTCTCTCGTTTTCTCTAAAAGAATCAGTCTCAGTCTCGTTTTCTCTAGATTCTTCAGATTCTTCTTCCTAATCAAATCAATTGTTGGTTTCGAATCTTAAATGTTTTAAAATATTCATTGTAAAACATTTTAAATAAATTCTCAATAAAAACAATCAAAACTTTGTCTCCATTACTAACATAATAGAGATATATTATGGGCTTTACGAGGCCATCTATTCGCCACGTAGTATTATGAGGTTCATTCTTCTTAATAAAAATTGCGTTAATTATTAATTTCGATTATTTTTAATAACTATAAATAAAAAGAATTAACTAAATCCTAATAAATTTAAATTATTCTCAATTTCTTTATTCAACCATTTAGAAATTACATCCAAATTCCTCTTTAGCAACACATCTCCTAATCACGCGACCATCTTCGGAAATGCATCTTCTCATCACATTTGAGTCCCTCCTTGGCAACAATGCGACTCTCACTGGCAAAACATCTTCTCCTATTCACACAACCCATCTTCTTCTTTGCGAATCATCCTCTCGTCAAAATTTTTTGCGGCATTTCCTTGGTTAGTCGATTGTTCATATCCTTTTTTATGGTGTTGTTTAACCATAAAGGTTCATATATATTTATTTACTACGTCCTGTGTTTCATGATAAAGTCATGGAGACAATCGTGGTATATTTATCTCTGTCCTTAAATGTGTTAAGCATGAATTTATTCTCACGCGTGGTACCTTGCGTAGTTCCTATTGTATGTTCGTGATGTAAAATTTTTATTCTGTATTTATGCTACATATGCTTTGAATCTATCAAAAATGAAAAGAAACTTATATATAAATAAGGTCCTGATCACATACTTACTTATCTATTTGAAGGGTACTTGACTTAGCCATTGGGATCTAAATCCAAGAACTTTTGTCTCTTTTTTAGAAGCAAGCCAAACTATCTCACACCCTAAACACATAAGAACTTGGACTAATAATGCATGGTAAACTCTAAATTAGGTATTCACTTGAAATCTGGTTTTGTTAATTATTATATATTATAAGTTACATCATTATGGGATATGCTTTGATAATGAGAATTCATATATGGAATTGTGTAACTTTTAATAATTTCTAATAACTATAAACAAGTTTATAATAGGTTAGTATAGAGGTATAAGGCTATTTTATAATTCAAATATATTAACAAGGATACAAGTATCTTTAAAAAATGTTAACATTAACTATTTTAGGTATAGGAATATATGTGAGACAAGGAAAGATTCAAGGTACCATCAAGTTGACAATGCTTACTATAAGGTACTTGATTATAACTTAGAGAGCCATTAAGACTTACTGAATCAAATCAAAGTTGTATTAAGCTAATAAACCTTATAAAATTTCATGGGATTATTGATGTGTATGTAACCCGTAATTTAGACACTACAGTCCCTACTCCTAACATACCACCTATAATTGAAGGAGAGGAGCACCTTAGGAATAATGGAGATTATATTGATGAATTTGCTACTAAAGAAATGAAAGCAAAAGCTCATGACTATGTTGAAAAAAATGTTAATGAACACGTGTGATGAACATGTTGATGGACAATATGATGAATAAGTTCGACGAACCTGATGATGGACATGATGAATATGTTGATGAACATGACGACAAACATGTACAATATGATTTCCATGTAGAAATTTTGAATGAACCTTAACCATTTTGAAATTAATTCAACTACTTATGGTAATTTTATTGGTAGTGAAAAATATCCCAGTGCACAGGGCCCAACTGAAGCATTGCAAAGACCAAGTACAAGTATTAGGTATAATTCAATATGTGTGGCATCATAATAGAGATCGGGCATGGAGTGTAGAAATGCAGAAGAATTTAAGAAAATTTTTCATAGATTATATATTGTAAACAAGATACAATGTAAGATTGAAAAAGATCGAAAGCAATAGGATTAGGGTTAGGTGTATAAACAAATGCCTATGGGAGTTGCATGTTGGATATGACAAGAACAAAAGGTATTTCAAAGTAAACACACAAACCTAATCACAGTTGTTTCATAATTAACAAACCAAATTTGATTTATGCTAAGTTCTAGATGAGACATTTTTTGAGATATAAATTTTGAGAAACTTAGTGTATCTACCAAAAAATGGTTGAAGAGTACAAAGAGAAACTCAATATTTTTTTCAACTTAAGCATTTGTAAAAAAGTAAATGGGAGATTATGAAAAGAGAGGGCGACATAACTTATTAATGAATATGTTAAAATGCAAGGATACATATATAAGTTGAAGTTAAGTAATTATGGATCAATAATGGAATTATAGTTAGGAAGAAATCTAGATGCGTCTTTGTTATAGGTAATGAAAATTACATTTTAAGCAACAACTATAATAATGTTATACATCTTTTTTTTTAATCTTTTAGCTGTAGTTCAAAAGATTATACATTTTTTTTGATATTATAGAAGAAGGATAGAGGAATTGGAGACCTATTTTTAAGATATATGACTACTTTGTGAAGATATAGTTTTAAAAACAATTATTGAGTGTAGAAGGGATGGATGGTGAGGAGGAATGTATCCATTGGCATGGATATTATGGAGGTAGAAACATTGATTCATAGAGTTAGCTCATGAATCTATTAATATTTGATTTGGAATTAGATAGTGGTAATGGACTTATAGTCATATGTGATAAGTAGAAGGTATCTTAAACTTCATATGTTTATAATTAATTATATTATATTTTTAAAGATTAAATAACTTTTTCAATTGTTCTAAGTATTGGTCAGAGTTATAGAGAAGAATTTACAAAATATAACTTACTGAATGCATGCAAGACACATATATCATAGTTGGCATGTGAATTAGAAGGGAAATGACCTAAGAGAGCAGTTTTAGAATTGCTCATGGTTTACCTATATAGAAAATTTCAACGATTATCTCAAGAGCTTGAAAAAATAAAACTCAGATGTACTTCTGATTTGCTTAAATATCTTAAGGAGATGATGATAAGATGTTACTACTCATTTGAATCAAAAAGTCTGCTATTTGACACCAACATAAGAGGAAGTTTTAATGGGTGGTTACTAACTATAGAAGGACTAGTAATCCATAGTTAAATAATTAGAATCATGACTATGAAGCGGCCAATAGATATAAGATAGTTTGTACATGAATGGAAGTTAGACATTGCACTAATTATATTGAAAAACTTGAAAAAGAACAAAAAAGAATGGAGAATAGTCTGTAATGGAGATGTGGCCTAGGAAGTTACAAAAGGCAATGATAAGCATACAGTAAGGATTAGTAAACAACAAATTTATAGTTATCAGGTATATCATCTATATGGAATCCTCATAAGTATGTAATAAGTGCAATATATCATTTCAAACTAAAGGTTGAGGCATTTATAAATGATTAATATAAGAATGGTTAGTTCCTCAAGTTATGCAATCATAAGTTATAACTTATTAAGCGTAAAATGTTTTGGCCTTCCACTGATATAAAGGTGGCACACCCACCAACTAAAAGAGTCATATTAGGGGGACCTAAAATTGTAAGAAGGAAACGACAAAATGAGCATAAGAAATTGAAAAATTATAAACAAATTGTCTCAAAAAAGAAAAGTGCAAAATGTAGAAAATGAGACAATTTTGCTCATAACTCTAGAAAATGTAACAGGGAACGCTCAACATTACCTACTGAGGCATCTTCACATTTATAAAACTTTATTTGCTAACTGTTGGATCGGAAAAAGAAAGCATGCCTTATTTGGAGAAACGGTAGATTTCAAAACTTTTTAAGAAATCATTTT
>JANIHZ010000009.1:11199586-11214833 GCA_027478365.1 Erythroxylum rufum | reverse complement strand
AAACTGTAAACATGAAACCCACTCATCATCAACTTACTACTTTCACTACTTAAAACTTGTATATCATTTCAAATCCACTAATTCTCCTTTTTCTTTATTCATGACTAATAACTAAAACTTTCTCATTTAATAGTTCTAACTTTCAAGAAAAGTTCGGGGTCCAACAATGATTACATGCTAGGATAGATCAAAAGGACTTTGTTTTGGGTTGCAATGTGGCGAGGGTTAAGCTGGGTTAAACAGGTCTTAGGGGTTTATCACAAGCATTTATAAACTACTAAGTGTACAAAAGGATGACAAAGATAAACTTCTAAGATATGCAAATGGATAAGACAACTTCTCCGCACTTATTGAAGCTACGACATGTTATCCCTTTCTCTTTTCTTTTCTTTTCTCTCTTTTTTTATTTGATTTTGTTTATTTTTTGTTTTTTAAACAAAATAAAGAAATACTGAATAGAAAACAAAAACTATATGTAATGTGCTCTTAACTTGTGATTCCACAGTAAAGTATCACTTAGTACTCTATTAACTTGTGATTGGGCAAGCTAATGAGGTTTATAGGTTTTAAAATTAGGTGATTTCAAGAAACAAAAGGTTAAAGGCTCAACTGGGCTAGCAAGGGATAAAAAAAGGGTAGGTCATTTAAGCCAAAAGTTAAAGCAAGAAGGCCTTAATCATTTCTGTCTAGCATGTATCTAGTATATTTAAACTGATTCAAAGAAAGTTCTGAACGTAATTACCTAAAGGTGCATCACACAAACAATGAAATGAAATGACTATAGAATGGAGTCATAAAGGCTAAATTCCTCACACAGGCTCAAATGAAAATCCATTATGCTACTATACATTACCTCATTGTTCAAGTGTCAAGTTCTGAGTAAGTTTATGCGGCCAACTACTTTCATCATTCCACATGGTTCACTCTCCACTCAAACTGCCTAATTTAAATTCACGCATGCATTTAATCTCATTCCAACTAGCATGATAGAATGTCATAGCAACACATTCATCACAAAGATTCAAATGTAAGGGAAATGACACACCTAATACTAATAACCTTACATGCATCCTAAATGACATGCAAAAATGCAAACATAAATGCAAAGACTACCTCCCCACACTAGAACAAAACATTGTCCTCAAAGTGCAAAAGAGAACATCGAAAACCAACAAACAACACCATGAAAAACAAAACAAGACACAAAAAGAATAATAGAAGAGATTAAGGGCAAGATGGGCTTATAGTGGTGGTGCCAATGGAAGTGGCACGTTTTTCCTCTCATCCTTTAGTCCTCCAACAAGCTATGATGCATAATAAATCTTCAAGTAACCTCCAGAAGTATCATTGGGGGCCTAAACAATAAGAGAATGAAGGGAAAAACAAGTTAATCCAAACTAAATATTATCAAAACAAAACAAAACCACACTAACATAAAGACAAGCATGTTAAGTTAAAGTCATTAGCTTGACCATTCTATATGAAGTCATAAAAGAGTGAGTGAAAGGAAAGAAAGTACTTCCCTTTCTAATGAGAATGACCCTCTAAAGTAAAGCCTGCATCTATGCCTATTAACCTTAAAAGTTTCACCCTTTTCATTTTCTAACTCTAACGCTCTATGGGGAAATACTTAACTAACCTTGAATGGGCCACTCCATCTTAACTTGAGCTTTCCAAGAAATAACGGAAGTCATAAATTGAATAAAAGCACTAAGTCCCCACTCTTGAATTCCTTCTTCTTAATGTGGCAATCATGCCACTTCTTAGGCCTTTCTTTCCAATCCTTGTTCAATTTTCTAATTGCCCAATAGGCTCTACGTTCCAACTCCAATGGTAAATGGCAAGCCTTGCCATACACAAGTCGATATGGTGTTGTACTTATGGGAGTTTTGAAAACTGTCCTATAAGCCCACAATGTATCATCCAGCTTCAAAGCCCAATCTTTCCTTGAAGTGCTCACTACTTTCTCCAAAATCTTCTTCAATTCTCTATTCGCCACCTCCACTTGGCCACTCATTTGTGGGTAATAAGGTGTTGCCACTCTATGATGGACATTATATCTTCTCAAAAGTGCTTCAAAGGGTATGTTAAAAAAATGGCTCCCCCTATCACTTATGATAGCTCTAGGCACCCCAAATCTAGTAAAGATCTTCTTAATGAATCGTTACACCACCTTGCCATCATTTATTCAAGAAGCTATTGGTTTAACCCATCTCGACACATAATCAACTCCAAACAATATATAAGAGTTACTTAGGGAAGATGAGAATGATCCCACGAAATCCAAACCTCACACATCAAATATCTCTACCTCCATGGTGTTTGAAAGTGAAATCTCATCTCTCTTCAAAATATTACCCACTCTTTGGCAACTATCACAATGTAATACAAAATCTTGGGCATCCTTGAACAAGTTCGGCTAGTAAAATCCACACTCCAAAATGCAAGCAACTGTCTTGTTCACTCCATAGTGTCCGACATAAACTGAACTATGACACTGAATCAAAACTTCAAACATTTCATCTTTAAGTACACACATGTGAATCAAAATGTCAGCACATATTTTATATAACACAAGTTCATCCCAAAAATAGCGAGAACACTAAAATAAGAAACGCTTCCTTTATTGATGAAAAAGATTAGAGGGAAAAATACCACCTGATAGATAATTGGCAATATCTGCAATTATCTAAACCAAGGAAGAAAAGGATTTTCTACCATCATTAAAGCCTCTTCAAGAAAAAGCCCTTCAATTTCCTCTTCTTCTTTATTTTGTTCCTCTTCAAGTCTCGATAGATGGTCCGCCACAACATTTTTTGTTCCTTTCTTATCCTTAATCTCAATGTTGAATTCTTGAAGCAAAAGCACCCATCAGATGAGCCTAGCCTTGGTATCATTCTTTGTAAAGAGATAACATAATGCTGCATGATCTGTAAAAATAATAAATTGTGAGCCCAAAAGGTAAGAACAAAATTTTTCACATGCAAATACCACTATAAGCAACTCCTTCTCAGTGGTGGTGTGGTTCAGTCGTGCTCCTGTTAAGGTCTTGCTAGTGTAATAATTGTATGTAACTTCTTCTCCTTCCGTTGTCCGAGTACACAGCTAATAGCATGGTCACTTGCATCACACATGATCTCGAAAGGAAGGGACCAATCTAGGGACGCCAAATTAGGTGCTATAGTAAGTGTCGTCTTTATCCTGTTAAAAGCATCTAAACAATCATCATCAAATGAAAAAGGCACATCTTTAACTAACAAGTTAGTTACTGGTCTAGCAATAAGAGAAAAGTCCTTGATGAACCGTCTGTAGAACCATGCATAACTAAGGAATGCTCGGATTCCCTTGATGTTAGTAGGATGTGGGAGCTTTTCAATCACTTCAGTCTTAGCTCGATCTACCTCAATCCCTTTATATAAGATCTTATGAGCCAAAATATTCCCTCTTGAACCATGAAATGACACTTCTCCTAATTCAAAACTAAATGAGACTCCTCACATCTTTGCAGTACTCTAACTAAATTAAATAAGCAATGATCAAAAGATTCTCCAAAAACAAAGAAGTCATCCATAAATACGTCCATGAAGTCCTCATTCATATCTACAAAGATGGTCATCATGCACCTTTGGAATGTGGCTTGTGTATTGCATAGACCAAAAGATATCCTCCTGTAAGCAAAAGTCCCATAAGAACAAGTGAAAGTAGTTTTCTCTTGGTCTTGTTGGTATATGAACACCTGATTGTATCCTGAATATCCATCAAAAAGCAATAAAAAGCATGGCCAGCCACCGTCTCAATCATTTGGTCCACAAAAGATAATGGGAAATGGGCTTTCTTGGTGGCCAAATTAAGCTTCCTACAGTCAATGCACACTCTTCAACCTGTGATGGTCCTAGTGGAAATTTGTTCACCTCTTTCATTCTCCATCATTGTCATGCCTCCCTTCTTAGGCACATATTGCACCAGATTCACCCACTCGTTATCTGAAATTGGCTATATAATATCTACATCTAAAAGCTTCATTACTTCCTTCTTCACAACCTCTTGCATGTTTGGATTTAACCTTCTTTGCCTCTCCCTCACTGTCTTGCATCCTTCTTCAAGGTTAATTATACGCATCACTACTTCGGGGTTAATCCCCCTAATATCATAAATTTGCCACCCCATGGCTCTCATCCTCTTTTTAATGGTCTTTACCACTTTCTCTTCTTGCTCAACATCCAACTGGTTGGAAATGATGATGGGAAAGGTGTAGTCCTTGCCTAAAAATGTGTATCTTAGGTGAGAAGGTAAGGGTTTTAGTTCTACAATGGGATGCTTTATAATGGAGGGTGGTGTAGATGCATCCCCTCTCTCTAACTTCTCTTCCTCAACCTCCTCACACAATTCCTCTTCACTTACACTCTCATCCTTATGCATTTCAACAACTTTCTCAACTTTCTTTTCAATTTCCTTTTTAACCTCCTTCACAAAATCAGCTACAACATCAATCTTCATACAAGAACTTCTATCCACCAGCTTCTTCAAAGATTTAGTCATATTGAATTCAACCTGCTCATCACTAATTCTCAAAACTAATTTTTCTTCATGCACATCAACTAATGCCCTACCAATATTCATAAAGGGCCTACCTAAAATCAATGGACAATTCCTATCTTCTTCAAAATCCAACACAAAAAAAATCAATAGAAATTATAAATTATCAACTTTTACCGGAACATCTTCTACTATCCCAAATGACTTCTTGATGGATTGATCTGCAAATTGGATAAGCATAGATGTTGGCTTGACATCTCCTAGCCCTAATTTCTTGAAAATAAACAAAGGCGTCAAGTTGATACTTGCACCTAAATCACATAAGCATTTAGAAAATTCAAAATCACTAACAACACATGGAATAGTAAAACTTCCTAAATCTTGTAGTTTTGAAGGCATTGTGCTTATGATGATCGAACTACATTTCTCCATCAAGGTCACCATATGATTGTCCTCCCAAGTGCATTTGTGTATCAATATGTCCTTAAGAAACTTTGCATACTTGGGCATATACTCCAATGCCCCCACCAAAGACAAATTATTCTAAAGTTTCTTCAACTTCTCCAAAAATTTGGAGAATTAAGTGTCGATTTGATGTTGTCTCACCTTCTGCAAATATTGAATCTTAGGCTTGTAGGGTGGTGGTGGTATATATGGCTTCTCTTCTTCTTTCTCTTTTATGTTTTCCTTTTGTTGGCTATTTTGTTAAACACTTTGTTCCTCTAATTGCTTGCCACTCTTAAGGGTGATCACCTTGAGTATTTCCTTTGGATTGGCCTTAGTGTTGCTTGGCAAGTTTCCTGCATTCCTAGAAGACAAAGCATTAGCAAGTTGACCTACTTGTACCTCCAAGTTATAGATGGATGAAGAGTGGTTGTTCGCAATTTGGTCAAACTTTGCCTCTATTCTCTTTTGACTCTCTTGTTTTCTTCTTTGATCTTCCTCTTGGCTTAAGAACTTTAAGCCCAATACGTTCATTAACTTATCCATTTTGTTTTCTAAAGATCTAAGTCGGTCTTACTGAAATACGGAAGGTCCTTGTGTTCTCACTTAGCCGCCTGCATTGTTAGTACTCCATGAAAAATTTGGGTGGTTTTTCCGCCCAGGGTTGTAAGTGTTGGAGTATGGATTGTTACCTCATCGCGGATGGCCCTAGTAATTTACTTGCTCTGTACCACTCGCTCCAAGCAAGAAACATTCATATGTTCCATGGTTGTCCTGCCCATATAATTCACATTGTAACTGCATGGTCTTGACTGTGGATGAAGAAGCTCTTTGCATGTTGCTCAACTACTTAGTGAGGGCAACAATCTGTGTTACAAAGTTGTCACCGAGACAAATGGAATCATTTCTTTTTCTCTTTAGATCCTTTTTTACTCCTTTCATTTGACCACTTATAGTTGTTACTCGCCAACTCTTCCAAAAGGTTATGAGCTGCATCAATGGTTTTCCTTATTAAAGACCCTGTAGCTGCATCTATTATTCCCCTTGTGTTCTGAGTTACACCATTGTAGAATGTCTGCAAAAGAAATTCCCTTGGAAGGTTGTGGTGGGGGTAGCTCCTTTGTAATTCCTTAAATCTCTCTCAGGCTTCATATAATGACTCCCCATCAATTTGTTGAAAGTTTATGATTTCTTTGATGATTCATGTTGTCTTTGTCAAAGGGAAGTACTTAGCCAGGAAAGCTTAGGCTACCTAATCCCAAGTAGTGATCTGGCTTGCATTAAGTGAATTATACCATGCCTTTGCCCGATCCTTTAAGGTAAAAGAAAAAAAATCTTAATCTCACAACATCATCAGACATCCCATTAAACCTAAAGGTATAACAGATCTCCAAGAAATTTGCAAGATGAGCATTGGGATCTTCGTTAGAAGCCTATGAAATTGCACACTACTCTGAAGTATGTTAAGAAGTGCCGACTTGATCTCAAAATTATTGACTTGAATCGCTAGCTTTGCAACTTCTTGAGGACTAAAACTTGGCCTCATAAAATCCATCAATGTCCTCTTAACCCATCTTTTCTCTCCTTCTTCTGCCATATTCCTTTGTATTTTTTCTTAGCGTCTAGCTCTTCTTAGCTCTCTTTAATGCCTTGTAATATCTTAAAGCTCTTCTTTAGCAAGCTCGTTAGACCTTCATCTGCTCCTTGTGTTCATGCACTTGCAAAAATGCAAGGAAAAGTATCAAACACTCTTAAATCAAAGTCACCTAAACTAAACAAGATGTTAAACAAAACAATCCTTGGCAATGGCGCCAGAAACTTGTTGATTGCAAAAACAAACTACTTGTTTTATGCTAAAAACTGCAAGTATATGGGTCGTTACTTGTAGTAAAAAGCAAATATCATTCCATAGAGATTATGTTTTAAGCACCACTTAATTCAAGCTGTACTTTGTTTAAGACTCAAACTCGAATAATAAACTAAAAAGTAAACTAAATTAAACAAACTAGCAATAATTGAATAATGCAACAATGGAAATCTATCAAAAGAGTTAATAAAACTGTCGGAGAGAGGATTTTACATATCATGAATGTTAATCTAGCCTTTTATAAGTTTATGGGATGTCTGTTTTAAACGATCATAGTTTTAAAATATTTTTTTGGTTTGCTTTGGTTAATGTTTGGTTGGACGTAAAGTTTTTAATGTAGTGGAATAGAATATAATGAAATGGAATGATTTATAATAAAATAAAATGTAAATAGATGTAATATTATAAATTTTTTGTTTGGGAGGGATGCAAGGGTTCATAAAGTAATATTGTGAAATGTTGTTTAGATGAAGGGTTTATAATGTAATACAGTGTAAAGTTATTTATCATTTTAAATTACATCATAAACCTCCCAAATCGGAGGATTTTTAAATTTACTGTTTAATATAGAATGAGATGTAATATGAAACCTTCCTCTTTCATTCTATTCTATTATAAACTCTTCTCCCAAACAATAGAATCATATTATATTCCATTCTATTCCATTAATAAATTTCCAACTAAATATAATCTTATGAAAATGAAAGCGCAAATCCAGTGGAGAGTAGAGACCAGTAACAATTGAATTACTCCATATCTAGAAGAAAGGAAAAGTTCAGACGGAAAGATTTTGGGGTGGGGTGACAAGTAACTGTTGAATTATTCCTTATCTAGAAGAAAGGGAAACGTCCGAAGGAAATAATTAGTAACGTCACCGTATGTCTGATCGACAGAAATTGTTGCATACTTTTCTGCTAATTATTTCTCTATTAAATTGAAGTGGTCTAGAAGCTAGCTTGGAGAAAAAGTCATTTGTCTACCAACCAAAAGACAACACGTCCCTTGTTATTGCCGTTCTCGTCCAACGTTTGCATGTGATGACGTGAACCTGAGCACTTCCAAGCATTGAACTTTCTACCCACTTGACACACGGCTTTTTTCAGTTTTCTAGATGCGGTTGTTGATTCTATCGTTAATCATCAAACTTTCAGGAACAACAAAACTCGAGCTAACATATTATACTACCAATATTTTTATTCATTCATCTCTTGTCTGAATTTCAAGCAACCAAAAAACCTTCCTCCCTTATTTTTCTCTGTTATCAATTTTTTAAATAATAAATAAATAATTTCATTAGAGCGGCCTCCATAGGAGCTGTACATGAAGCATTACAATTTCCCGTTTATGATTAAAAAACTGTCAAAGACGAAAAGCAGGAATTAGCCCATTCATGAAATTAACGAAAAGTGGAAAAGCGTTTCTGAAGTTGATCCCAAAACAATGAGCTTAGGGTCTCACAATATGCGGAGAAGTCAGAATCTAGAACGTGAGCACTTGAAACAGTTTGGATGAAGAACCACATGGAGTCATTGAAAACACACAGACACAGTGCTAAGACCCAAACTAATTGTTATCTTCGACCCCAAATACAGGAGCTGCTTCTAGGCGAAGGTGAAATAATCTCCCACTTTTATTCAATCATGCGTGACTTGTCTGCCAAAAAACCTATTGGAACGCTTGTCATCGTCAGCTCTTACTAGATCCCCCAACCCATTAGCTGCCCATTGTATTCTACCCTTTGTCAACAAATTCTTTTTTTATACTCCTCCGTGTTCCACTACCCCACATGCCTTGGATTTTAATACTCGTTTTCTAGTTTTCAGCACGACCTCACTCAAACCTATATATAACAATTATGAGGCGCCGAGTAATTTCCAACAACAACAGCATAATCACCGTCTTCCCAACGACGATAAGATAAAGAACATTACTGAAAATCCAAGAAATGAGTAACGGAATTGTCACAGCCGAAGCTCATCCCACCTTCCACAACTACGCTATTCCCAACCTCCAAGCCTCAAAAACCATTCTTCATCCTTATTCTCACCTTACCTTCGACCCCCATCACCAAAAACAGAGCCTTTCCCTGAGAACTCAATCCAGGTCCATTAAAACCACTCCGATTTTAGCTGCAGTCAGCAACCCGTGTGTGAGAAGAGAAAATTTCTATGATTTGCTGGGCATTTCTGAGAGTGGAACTCTCAAAGACATCAAGCATGCTTATAAACAACTCGCGAGAAAGTACCATCCCGATGTGTCTCCACCGGACCGTACGGATGAGTACACGAAGAAGTTCATTGAGGTGCAGGAAGCATATGAGACCTTGTCTGACCCCAACACCCGAGCTTTGTATGACATAGATATGGCCAGAGGATCGTACTTTGCGTTCGCTGCTAGAAGACCATCTCACTACAACGAGGGATGGTTGGGGGGATATGACTGGAAACAACAGTGGCAGTCTCAGCTAACAGAGTTACAGAGGAAGAGCACAAATGGGAATTCAAAAAGGAACGTGTCATGGGGATCTAGAATGAGAATGCGAGCTCAAGCAAGGAACAGTTAGCTATCGAAATTAGTCAACTTTACGAGGTAGAATCCTGGCATGTACATTTTTCCCCTCCTCTTTTGTACATCATATTCGGTCTTGGGGGTTAGAACGTCGTCAAAATTGGAAAGTTGAGTGCATCAGTATACTTCTGGTAACATGTCAATTGTTGACGATATCACAACATGTTAAGTGACTATTGAGATGTAGTTTCAATACTTCAAACACGAAAGGCAATCTCGAATCCGAATTTTCATCCATCAAATAAATAGCAAGAAGTAAAATGAAAGGCAGACATCTGACCTTCATTTTTAGATAAGTCTTTGCGGAAATAGCTTTAATTATTTCACTGTGTCGAAGGGAGGAGGAAAGCCATGAACACCAAATTTTGAAATTTGATTTTGTAAATCTTAGCTGGAAAATGATCCTACAATAATTTCGTCTACTATATGTACCCAGCAACTGGAGCTCGTTTATCTCTTGGTGTAACCAATTTGTATGCAAGGAGCTGCCATCTTCAGTCAAAATCATGATAAGAAAGAAGCTTAGGACTTTATATATCATTTGCGATAGAGTAAAGAAATAATCAGATTAAAAAAACTTAACCAAAGAAGATAGCAAACTCTTGCATATCACAATACTTGTCTTGACAGGCAACGAATTTACCAATTATAATAATTATTAGATTTTTCATTCAGTTTGCTTCAATTATATAATCGGAGATGAGAAGAAATTGTCAATTAGGACATATATAAAGGCAAAGTGCATGAAGGCAGAGGATTGCATAATCATCAGGCGAAGTGCATGAAGGTAGAGGTTTGCATAATCATCAACTTGTACAATTAAGGCTTGGATTCACCTCATCATATGAGAAGTTATGAAATATTAAGTATGTAACAAGCTATTTTCATGATTAAAGATATAGATATATGCATTTTTTCAATATCATCTTTAAAGTCGACCTTAGAAGAAGAGTTGATTCGATGCATATTTTAAAGTTTTGATGATAAAAGAAAAGGGAAGAGCTGTTGAAATTTTGTGATAGAAAGTTGCTATATTTCTTGAATTGTAACATTTGATATATGAAATATCATCATGATAACTTCTACAAGTAATATTTCAAATAGATTGAAAAAATATAAAACAACTATTTGCCAAATCTTATTGTAGGACGATTATCTTGTGGAGAATGTGAGAAGTTCTTCAAAAATTTGTATGTCTAAAAATTCGTATGCCTAAAGAAAAAGGAGGGCTTGTGATTGTTTCCCCTAAGTTGATGAATACTGTTATGATA
This sequence comes from Erythroxylum rufum, assembly GCA_027478365.1. Taxonomy (NCBI): domain Eukaryota; kingdom Viridiplantae; phylum Streptophyta; class Magnoliopsida; order Malpighiales; family Erythroxylaceae; genus Erythroxylum; species Erythroxylum rufum. The sequence goes on along the minus strand of JANIHZ010000009.1, from coordinate 11,204,147 downwards.
TCCAAAAGGCTATGGAGATTAGTGATTGATAAACAATCTGTTTGGTGCAAATGGATTCATGATATTTACATAAAAAGAAGAAGCATGTGGAGTCTAGAGATTAGATCATCATTAACTTCAACTTTGGAACCTATTCTAAGAACCAGGGATCTATTAAAGACTGAGTTTGCCACTCTTATTGGAGACAGGAGACAGATCATTTTCTAGTTGATAATTGGCTCTCTTGTGGCCCTTTATATAACTTGCAAGAAATGGAAGTCTTCAAATCTCTTAGTGGTTAGAGGTTGGCAATTGTTGAAGCATTAGTTAACAGCCAAAATTTCACACAAAGTTCCATTTCTAGATCTCTTTGTGAAGAGATTACTCAAAGTAGCCTACTTGGAGGGGAAGATAACATCAGTTGGAGCATACTAGAAATTACAGGTTTCATAGGGGGGCACTATTCTGGAAGCGTAAAAATCCTAGAAATTACAGGGGTTGTCTTGTTGTCATCAAGTTGATGCTTAGGATTTAATGAGTTAAATCAAATCAAACGGAAGCTAAGCAGGTTCAGGTTATAAGCGGGCTTTGGGCTGCCTAAAATCTAACTTGACATAACTCAGGGGTGTGAGTTAGGCCCAATTGGTTTCAGGCCACTTATAAGGGGCTTTAGTTCAAGTCGATCGATTTTAATCCCAGCCTAGCACGACCTATTACTAACCCTAGATACAGAATCCATAAACCATGCATAATATGTCGTATTAATCCTAACTTTTACATCAACCAAAATGGCAATACCTTACGGTAAGTGGGTGCATGCTTCAATATGTTCCTAATAATGAGAATAAAAGGCAAACATTCCTTGGATTTGTATGAACTAGATGATGGCCTTGGAAAAAATGCTTTGTTAAGTATGTTAAACATCTAATTAATGCTTCAGAGCAATAAGCCTCTTCAAATGTTTCTTTAATCATCTAACAATGTTGGTTATCTGACACTGACATAGTATGTCTTTGAATCAATAGCTTTTTCTCTCATTCTAATGCTTAAAAAGATTTCCAATCTTTAAAGTATTTTTCTTGCAACATCTACATCTTCTCTGTTAACTAGTATAAAACTCCCATAATTTGACTCCAACACCAGTAAATATAGTACTTGTGAATTACATAAGTCAAAGTGATTCTTTAACAGTTAATGAAAATCTAATATCTCCCAATGCCTATCATCAAATTTCATTTACACTCGCAATAAATGGTGGAAATTATAATTCTTAGAAATCAGAAATGTCCAATCTCCTCTTTGACTACAGACTTCTTGGTTATATTGATGAAACTAATCCTTATCCATTACAAATCGATCTTGAGTATCCTTTTTGGACATGCTAAAATTGCCTTGTAATTTGATACATGAGCATGCCAAAAAGTCTAATTGATGATCTAACACTTAACCCTTTGAATAATGCTTCGATATGACCTATGGTTTGAACGATGAACTCAAAGAAATAAATGTTGTAGTTCATATGTGTGATACACCTGTGTCCTTTAAAGACCTTTATGACACGTTGATAAAGAATTAATTGAAAGTCACGATGAATCAAAAGGAAGAAAAAAAAGTATTCTCTTCTATTTAAAATAAGTATCGTTTTAGAGAAATGTACACTTATTAAAAAAGTTAATGAAATGTCTGATATACTCTTATTAATTCGATGTTAAAGTGCCTTGAAAATATAATATGTGTAATCTGTGTAATTAAGATGTGAGAGAAATTAAAGGATGATTTTGGAAGTAAAATCATAAATATGCATAAAAAGTCACAAACAACACTTATTTTGAATAATTAAAATCCCTCTAAAACGACACTTATTTTGAATAAGAGAGAGTATAAATCACAATTTAATATACCCAAAAACATCAATTTAAAGCACAATTCGATCAAGATACTTCGTGGTGGATGAGAAGGCTATCATGGCAATCATAATCATGCCATTCATAACTCATACAATATTGATGCACGCATACATTCTCTTATAGACGACAAATAAGCTCTCAAAATTCTTTAAAATGGAATAAAATTTTCTGTTGAGGAATTCAAAATCAATCTCACATTATTTATTAGTTATATGACAAATGGAGACATAGTTTGCAAAAACTTGTTGATCATGTGGATAACTTTCTTTCTATTTTCTCGATCTTAATTTTGTTTCTTTCTTAATGATTTTCTTATTTTGTGAAGAAGTAAAAAAAATAAATGGTAATAATTAGTTCAAGTGTTAAAACTAAATATCAAATTCTTACTAATAATAATTTTAAACTCTTTTAATTATGTTGACTATTATAAGATACGAGAATTGAATATTTATTAATTAATATTATTTATTTTGATAATCATAAAATCATTCAAAGCAGTAAAAAAAAAACAATATATTTTATGAGCGAGTAAAATATATTGAAAATGATCATCTGTTAATTCATTTTTTGTAACCTAGATTAATACATTATCTATAAGCTTGATTAGTGCCATTGTTATTGCTAAATTGGTGGGTTACTTCCATCAAACCACTTGTATGTACATTGGTGTTCTTCAAAGAACGCAATACAACAAGAATTACAGTCAACACATGCTTTTGCTTCGAAATGACAATGACATCATGATAAGTGGGTGCATAATTCAATATGTTCCCAAGAATGTACCTGTTCGCATCGCATCATTAGTGCATAGTATTTAGGCAATTAAATAAACATCAACATTAACTATAGCACATAGACGACAACTACCTAAACTGTTGATTATGTCTCTAAAGTTTGACATTCATTTTTCAAATATTTACAGATGTTTTTATCTTAAAGCATTTTTTTTATATCTCCAAAATTAAGTTGGTAAGAAGTGTAACTTAAATTTTCACGTCTCTTTCTTTGTCATATTGTTTAGTTTTTATTTATTATCATATTATTTATTTATGTAAATAATATTATTATAAATGTTAAGGGCTGCTTCACCGGCCCTTTATTTATTTTAGCTCCTATAACTTTTAAAATTGATGTTTATGTATTTTTATTTAAAATACCCTTTTATGTTTACCACTTTGTGAAACATATCGAAATATAATTCTTTTTATCATGGAAAATGTTGAGATATTAAAGCAGAATCTAATCTCGCGGAAAACATAATAATAGAACCCTTTTATTTTGATTTTTTGAAAGCTAAGATCACTTTAATATAACATGATTAATAAATAAAACATGAATTTTAATTCTTACCTTATTGTGGCCTTGATTCAATTCTTATTGTTTTTCTCGAATCATTTTTAGAACTAGCTCATCTCAATCACCGTAATTGCACAAGTAGCTAAATTTAATGATATCCATAGAACCAATTGAGGAAACTCTGCAATAGTTTAGAGAGGGTTAAGAAAAGAGAGCTAGCTTCCTTAAAACTTAAGCCTAATTATAGTAAGTTTTGAGCATTTTTAATAATTTAATTGAAATTAAATTTTAATTTTAATTAAACTTTAATTAGAATTATAATAATTCTAATTGAATAGCAATTATACCCAAATAACATCCAATATCTGGTATTGATCCTTATTTATTAAATATCTCATATTCAATTAGAAAGTTTCTCAAAATTTATAATCAACTATAACTTGATTAAAATCCTTTTCTTTCTCCAACCCCTTCTTTATGTGTAACATATTAGGTTTTCAAATTTATTAGAAATAAATATAAGTTATAACCCTAAATTATATTTAGGATTAGATAAATTAAATTCTTTTAATTTGTATTTAATTCTCTAATTAAATAATTTATATCTATAGATCAAGATTAGTGTAAAGTAACACATCTTGACCACCAAAATTTTTAGGAATATCAAAATGGTTTTGACTAACCTTTCTATACATTAGTATTTTTGTATAATTCAATTATTTCATCATACAATATTTCAATTATATATAAGGGATATAAATAATGTCTACTCTATTTAAGTCTAATCATGTTAGTTCTCGCACATTATTAATTGATCCTATTAATGATATTTGTAAATTATTTTTCAAAGTAACAATTCACCTTGGCAAGGATTTTTCAAATCAATACTAACTGATAACAACAAAATATTCTCCTTAATTACTTTAGGACGATAAATCCTATATTGATCACTTAACTACCTCCATATAGTTTATTCTATATCAATTGACTATCGACTAAGCTATCCTTCACTAGAATATGTCATAAGTAGAATAAAAACATAGAAATTGATATACGAGATACTTTGGAGATCTCAAATTAAAAGATCAATTATACAATCACCATAATGAGAATTTTCATAAACATACAAGTAATGTTCCAAATGGAATTCTCATACGGTTCAATTTAATGAACTTGTTCTATATTAAATGCCCACATATTTGCTTAAGTATCTTTATACTTCAATCTATAAGATCGACTGCTTTCTTCATTAGTAAGAAATATAATATTAATCTAATATAATAATGACCAAGAATAATTTAAGGATAATACATAGATAAAATATGAATCTCGTAATTATGATCTTATCATAATTTCATTTGCAACGTACATTTTATATA
>JANIHZ010000009.1:11172692-11183941 GCA_027478365.1 Erythroxylum rufum | reverse complement strand
GTAACAGTCTTTGCATTTCCTTCTTAGAAGCACAATTTGATTATTCATGATGTGCCTAATTTATCAAAAATATGATTCTATAAACTATTAATTGTTTTGTTGTCTTGAATCAGCTCATTTAGTTGTCTTGAATTTCTTTATGACTACACTGAATGATGTGATATGGAATAGATGTCTCAGAGTTGCAGAATTTTCACCCATGGAGACTATAAACTCACTTATGTCAGTCAGAACAGAACTGGTTCTTATTTCTATTGATTGATCTTTTCGCTTGTTTGAATCTTTCATGCATTAATGATGTAAACAACTCACAAAATTGAACTCAAATTTCTAAAACATTAGTATAAAAGCCTGCCGTGAATTTTGCTTTAAGAAGTTGAGTTAAGAAGTTAATTTTTTGTTTCATATGCTTAGGCTTCTAGTTAGTCTTATTGGTGCTTTCCAAACTTGCATTAGTTTATTACATGCTTGGGTGCAATTAATACATCCCTAGATGGGTGACACTTGTTTATGTTGGAGAAAACTTGACAAAATCTGTTTTGTTTGATTCTTAAATAATTCAACATTTAATGGACTAGAATCGAATATGCTTTCAATGATGACAAGAACCGCGTTTAATCCACTTACATATACTAGGATAGCTGAAAGAGAGAAGTCCATTTCCTCTTTAGCATTAGCAACTATATCAAGTCATTAATCAACCATAGTTCCTTCTGTAGAACAGAAAACCACCTTTCAACTTTTCTTACACGCAGTAATTGCTTTCACTCTTAGGTGTTTCATATAGTTGCATTACTAATAACTTTAACAGTTCATATTAGTGAAATGAACCTAATTACAAATTGGGTTCAAAGCATCAATTTTATTAATGCATCAATTTTATTAATTTGGATCACCATCATTACACAGTGTGTTCTTCATGTGATTGATCTTGTCTCTAATTAGAAATTAGGCTGCAATTCACCAAATCTTCCGATGCCAGCATTAATGTCATTGATCATTAAACAGCTCATCTTCCCCTGTAAAAAGAGAAATTTTCCTTTAGATAAATGAACCAGTTTTATCATTTTCTTCCTTTTCTCTTGCTTTTTAGTAACATGTTCAATTCAAATCGTATGTGCTTTTAAGCTAGATAACTTACATTAGACCCAATTAAAGAATACAAGAAAAAGATACCAAGCCACATTCCAACCGAAATTTGCAAAAGAGGAACATGGAACATCAAAATCCTCATCAGATATTCATGGGAAAATGTAACCTTAACCTATGCTCTAAACTAAAGACTACGGCCTTACCAGCTCTTTCTGATTCTAGCTCCCCTGCAGACATAATTATTGGTTCAACTCCCATGGCCTGAAAAGAGTATGTGACACGTGTTGATTCTGGAAGATAACTTGGCAAATGATCATCCAAATGCTGCTATTATTCACGATTAATCAGTAGAAGCCTATCTAAAATTCAAACTACGTAGTCATGTACTCTGCCTGGTGTTTCCAATAATCCTGGTGTTTCCAATAATCACAATGATTATTTTAACAACTGATTAAATCAGAAGAAACTTATGTGATCAAAGGAAGAAAGTACAAACCAAATATGTTGATTCCAAGATGAGCATAGATGGGAGAGAAGAATCCATCCATAAAATGTATAAACCACCAGGTAGTGCAGAATGTGATGGCTATAGGAAGTAGAATGATGCTGCAAAACATAAATTAGAAGAGAAAATGTATTTATGTAGTATATGAATTTGAGTCAAATAAGGAACATATTAAAGCAGAGAAGCTAACCATCTTGACATAAACTTTTTCCAAGCCCAGCTACGGATTCCTCTCCACGCAGTCTTGCACTTGCCAATAGCATTAGAAGCATACACAAATGTGTATGGATGTAATTTCATTTTCACATATTGTCAAAACCCTCATCCTGATGCTTTAGACAACTATCAATGCTCATCTAATTTAAATCAAAACCCTAATATAAGCTACAAAACAGATCCTGTCTAAGAATAGAAATCAACCAACAAAAGACCCTATAAACAAGAACCAACTGAACCCAACAGAGACAAATCAACGAAGAAAGGAAAAGAGAACAGGGATACTGAAGCAAACCCAGATCAAGAAAGAAAAGGAGGATACGATCCGAAGGAGGAGCAACGGAAAACAAATGACCTCATCCATTCCAAAAAAACTCCATGAAAGTAAAGTTTTGGAGGCAAATCCAAATCTACAAGATGATAAACACGAGCCGACAACGAACTAATCACGCAAAAAATATATTTCCATCAAAACAAAAAGAAAGCACCCTAACTTCAACCAGAAAAAAAAAAAACAAGATACACATTTGCATAAAACATAAACAACCATTAAAGCTTGACTCTGAACGAGTACAATCCAACACAAAGAGGGGCCAAAAATTAAATCTCATCTCAAGCTCATCCCCATCTAAGGCACAGAAAGAAAGAAACTTCAAATAAGGAATGAAAACCCAACAAAAACAAAAACAAAAACCTTTACCTCGTGACTGACAACATTTGAGCAAGGATAGCGAAAGACAAGTATTGTTTGTTCTTGGCCGGCGGTGACCCAAATCTGAGCCTTGACGCTCTTGTGCTCAAATCCAAAGTTAGAGTAGAAAAGATTAAAGATAAAAATGACAGAAAGTTCCTACCTTTATTTCGTTTACAGCCTTCTTCCTTGATGAAGGTGAAAAACCGATCTTAAAGTAAAGTTCTCACACTCCAATCCACAACTTTTGAAAGCTCCGCTCTAACAGATCTGATCACAGTCGGCGATAACCACAGGCTTCGACAGTCGGCGATAAAATCGGTTGTCGCAAGTAAAATCCATTATTTCTGTTTGCTACTTTCAGGAGTAACAACTGATTGGATAATTTATTCAAATTCGGAGCAAACGTAAACCCCCGACGTTTTTTTCAGCAAAACGTCGTGGTTCGTATTTAGTGACGTTTTTTTAATTATAACGTCACTAAATATATCATAAATTTACGACATTTGTTTAAAACGTCGTAAAAAGTTAGAACTTTTCGTGACGTTTTTAAAACGTCGCGAAAAGTGTTTACAATTCGTGACGTCTTATAAATAAAACGTCGCGAAATGTATATATTTCTTATAGTGGCAAACTAGTGGCCAAGTGGAAGTTGTCAACAGGGAGATGAAATGAATTTTGGAAAAGATGGTGAACAACTCTAGAAAGGATTAGGCAATAAAGTTAGATAATGCCTTTTGGGCTTATAGGACTTCTTTCAAAACACCTATTGGAACAACTCTTTATAGGCTTGTATATGGAAAAGCTTGTAATTTGTCGGTCGAACTAGAACATCGAGCATACTGGGTGATTAAAGCATTAAATTTCAATTGGAAGCAAGCAGGCAAAAAGAGACTTCTGCAACTAGACGAACTTGAAGAGTTTCGTCATAATGCATACGAAAACGCCAAACTCTACAAGGAAAAGGTAAAGAAATGACATGACTCTCGTCTTAAACAAAAGGAATTTAAAGCGGGAGACACGATTCTGCTATACAATTCAAGGTTAAGGCTGTTTCTAAGGAACTTAAAATCTCGATGGAGTGGATCTTTCACGATCATTCAAGTTTTCGATCATGGAGTTCTCAAATTGGAAAATGCTAATTTAAGGTCAATGGGGATCGTTGCAAGTGGAGGAGCGATTTCTAAAGACAAGGAAGTGATTTCCTTTTGTTCAAACAATTAAGATGCCTCCAGGGTTGTAAGGTCAAGCTAAGGACCATAAATTAGCACGTTTAGTAGTCTCATTGAAATCGTTAAGTTTAGTTAGAGTTGTTTGTGAATTCCAATAAAACTTTAGCAAATTTAATTGATCTAGAATCATAATTAGCTCACTCTTTTCAAGAAATTCTTGGATAATACAACAATCTCAGGGTGTTCAACTGCCACCTCCAACACTGTCACCACCTCCGTCACCATGAAACTTATTCTAACCCCCTTTCTTTTTAAATTTATTTTCTTATTTTATTTTTATTTTTATTTTTATCTTTATTGTTATTGTTGTTTTTGTTTTACTTTAATTCATGTTTTTCTGTCTTTATGTGTTTGTTTGTCCCCTCCTCACATTGAGGACAATGTATTGTTCAAGTGTGGGGAGGGGGGTTATGTCTTTTATTTGAAAGAGAATTTTGCATAGTAAATGATAGTTTGTTAGGTTGCATTATGTGAATCGTGTCAATGTGTCAATGGCCTAGATAGATCAAAATTGATTTAATTTTGAACATGATCTACTAGATTGTAGAGAATTATTAACTTGCATAATTAGTGAACAGGAGGTTCTTTGATTAAATATGCTGCTTAATCAAGATTTAATGTTTAAATGTAGCCCTCTAAATTGTCATGTTCGTTCATAATTTGAGGCTTTTTAACCTAAGTAGCTTTGCTAGTTTTTTTTAAATGAAAACGAGTAGCTAAAGGAACAAGGTAGGCAACAAAAAAATTTGTTATTTTATTAAAATAAGTAACTATTCCGCTGGCCTTCGGGTTATGAATAGAGCTAATAGCTAGTTGAGAATGTGATATAGCTGAGTAACCAGATTGACACGCATCATAAATGTGTGCCTTCACTTAAAAGGATAGAATGACGTTCCAACCAAGCAGCTTAATAAAAAGCATGATTTAGTTGAGTAACCGGATCGACATTCATTACCAATGTTTGCCTCTGCGTAAGAAAACTAAGTCCATGTTCATAAAAAGTAATAAAAATAAAAACGTGTTTCCGAATTAAACCTACTGAACTTGTAATAGTTTGACTTTTCATGAAAACATACTTAGGATTAGTTACAGTTGAACGGCCAAAGAATTATTAATGAGTATGTGCAATTGAGAAGGGTAAACAATTTAACACTTGAGTCTAGATTAATATGTATAGTTAGTTTAAAGCCCCAAGACGCGGAATTTTGCATGTTAATGATTTGAAATAACTTGGATGATTGTGTTTTAAATTAAATTTATTTCATGAAGTTGAAGTCATTGTCTCATTACTGCATTGTATGTTGTGTAAATTTCTATGTGTTTGTTGTTTTGTTTGCTTGAGGACAAGCAAATGTTTAAGTGTAGGGGTGTGATAAGTGTGAAATGCATTGTGTTTTAGGGTATAGTTAAATATGTGTTTATCTGTTTATTCAAATTGTTTAGTATATGCTTTTGGTAGAATTGTGTTAGTTTGTGAATTATTTGTGTTTAAGTGTTTTTATAGGTTAGTACAAACATTTGAGCTTAATTATTATGTTTTTGAGGCACCTTGATGTGTTTGTTACTGTTTCAAGGTTAACAGTGAAGAATAGAGAAGTTTTGGAAAGACTTGGACCGAAATAATGGCCCATAATTATGGCCCATCTTGCCACGATCGTGACAGAAGCGAGTGAGATAGCCTATGATCGTGGCCAAATTGCCACGATCGTGATAGAAGCATCAGATTTGGCTCATGATTGTGGCCTTCCTACCACGATCGTGACAGAGATCTTACATTTAGCCTACGATCGTGACCTACTGGGCTTGGCCATGATCGTGGCCCATGTCGGACATATGCGCAGACACAGAAAAGTCAAAATTTGAAGGTTTTTTGGGACCTTTTCTACCCCGAAAAAACCCTAAGGCTGTCACAAACACATCAAGTATAAAAAGACAAAAGACAAAAAAAGAAGAGAGCTTCTTGCATCAGCCACCATCAAGAAACCATAGGGAGAGTTCATCGAGAAATTGAGAAAGAGACCAAGGAAGAGAGATGTAGAGAAGAAGCTGACGCGAAGTACTTCCCATAACAGGAGATTTCCCGACGTTGCTGCCTCCGTCATCTGATTGTTTATGTTATTTAGATTCATTGTGATTGATTTCTGCACTTGCATAATTTGGTGATAGACTGAGACGGTGAATCAAATGAAAAATAATTAAATTGGGCTAACGAGAGTTAGGTAATTTAATAAGAATAAGAAATCAATCAAATCGGTAATTGTCTAAAGAGAGATCTCACATAAGTTTCTAGTAGTCTAGTAGAAAACTTTAGATCTACTTAGGGTAAGGATAAATTATGAATTAAGAAATTACAATTTTTCATAATCAGATTAGGGTTTATAATTTAGGGCTATTAGTTATAACTCGAGAGAGAGTAATCCAATTGGTAGTTCCTTAGGTTGATTCTTAATGTGTGTGTTGCAATTTTCTGATTTGTTAATATTTTATAATTAATTCTTGAATTAAGTTGTTTGATTGAATCGATATATTGAATTGCATCATTGTTTTAGTTTAGTTAAATTTGAATTTTTGTGATTAGTTTTAGCCTTAGATTTTAGGATTAGATTAACCATCCTTGTGGGATCGACACTTTAGGTACTATGCAAATGACCCGTATACTTGTGAAATATCGAGGTTAAAATATTAAAACTACACATATCAGAAAACTGCGATTAATATTCTTAGACTTGAGGTGCTCAAGGATATCTTGGATACTAATCCTATACTTTGACTCCATTTCTCGTTGTCTCTTAAATGTTACTCATAAGGTGGTAATTGGGTACAGTTTGAAGTATTTGAAGGTAACTGGGTAGCCAATAAAAGATTCACCACTTCTGGTAAAAGGAGATGATATCCATGGCCTCTTATTGGGGTCATTACTCGAGAATCTCTGGACAAAGAGAAAATGTTATGAAGTTAGTCTTCAGTGACATATCCAATTAAGTAATGAGCTTTGGGGATAAGAACTAACATCACTTAGGTTAGATATGATGTAGTCAGTCTAGTGGGAGTTGACATTTTAACCACGCTCTGAACCAAATGGGGTATAGATAGTGAAAGGATAAATTACATGGAAACATTGTCTATGGAAGGGTTCATAGTCAAACCACTAACTTTTCAGTCAATTGGACTCATGATATGTTGCTAGATACCTCTCATGACTTGCTTGAATTATGTGTTAATTCAAGTGGCTAACATAACCAGGAACTTAATGGGTCACATGCATTCGAGATGTGAAGAATTAGTAAAATGGGTTTGTATAGTGATCCAAGATATGAGAGCATGTTTTGGAAATATATCGCGATATGATCATGATAAGAAACGTTGTAAAGGAATGAAAGAAAGAATGTGTTGTATGGCTTCTAGCTTGGAAAGTTTCCAAATTTCCAGCAAATATTTCAAGCCAAATTAAGTGACATTCATGGACCATTAATTCCCATTATTCCTCCATTCGTGATGGGGGATAGAGGAGGCCAAAATTTGTAAGAAACTCACTCATTTTCGTACATAGTATTGTAAGAAAACTAGTGAGAAATGTGAAGAGTTCATCTTACACACACTTATTCTCTAAACTATTCTCTTAAGAACATACATCAAAGTTAACACTTTGTGTGTGTTCTAACCATTCTTCCAAAGAGGTTTCAAGCTTTGCTCTTCGTGTAGATATCATCAGAGAAGTCCTCTTTTGGTCGTTGTGGTTTACCGAAGAGGTGAAGACAACGAAGAACAAAGGAGTTAGTAAGGTACACATCTTACGTTCATTTTTTACTACATCTAATGGCACATGTTTGATTCTGTATGTTTTGGGTTTCGTTTTATTTTCTGCTGTGTATTTTCTTATATGTGATGCATGTGGTGCATAATTAAAACCTTACAAAAAGGCCATTATTAAAGGCTTTTATTAATAAACAGAGAAGAACGTTTATTGGATAAAGATGAAAGGTTTTTGAAAACAACCAATGGTAATTTGATTCACACAAAGCATTGAACAGTTGAGCGAAAAGTTGCCTAATAACTTATCATGTTTTCCTCCCTTCTGTCACCGTCAATGGAAATTTACCAAATTAAGAAATCTGGTGAATAAGATCTAGTATACAATACTTTTGGTAAAAAAAGTTCATTGATTTTTGCTGGAAATATAGAAGACAAATAAATTAAAAAAATGATCAGTTATCTAACATGAAATAGGCTCTGATACCACTTGATAGAATTCGATACCTCATTGTGAATACCATCACCAATCATATAAATAATTATGTCAAATCATCAAGAATGTTTAGATTTATTACGAATCTATGAGAATAACGTGATTCTTGAGTCCTGTGGTTATTCGTCTTCCAAGTCAATATGTACGTCTATTTTCTCTGAAGAACCGTCTCTTTTCTGACTGATGGGATATCAGAAAAGATAATGGTTCATATAACTTGGGGACTATAACCCTAATTCTTTATATAGTTTTAGCCCATTATAAAATAGAAATCAGACTGTTGAGTCTCTACATATTAAAGCTTGTACTTTATTAGATGTCATATAGTCTAAAGTCTTTAACCTTAATGGATCACTTTAACAGGGCTTAACTTTATGATAACTCATAATATACAATTAACTTATAAATATATGTGCCCACACGTTATATTAAATTCAACAATTTAAGGATTAAAAGGTATTCATTTGAACCTTTCAAATTTAAGATCAATTAATTAAATTAAATCCAAATCTAACTTTTATCATTTTTATTTCAAATTTAGATTTTTATCAATAACAATCAAATATTTTAATAAAATTATAGAATTAAAATTAGCTTTATTACCACTATTAGAAAATCAAAGCAAGAATCGATCTCTCACACAATAAAATAATAACAAAACCTTTTTATTTTGATTTCCTAAAGGTGAAGATCACTTAAAATCTATAATATAATTAATACATAAAACTTAATAAAGCATTAATCTTAATTGATACCTTAGTGTGAAACTTGATGTTGGCCTCTGAAATTTTTTTCTTTAGTTAAGCATGATTTAAATTAATTATGAGGTCTTGATAGATTTTTTTAAGTTAGTTATTATGCCAATGTTAGTATGATTTTAGTCCATCGGTTAATGGAACTAAATTAGTAAGAGTGTATTGTATGAAGGGCGTTTTTGGAAGATCACTTAAGCATTAAAGTTATAAGGCATTAAAGGAAGGGAAAATTGGAAATTGCACACTCATTAAGGGTAAAATGGGAGGGAGAAGAGTAGTCTTGCATTTTAAAGAAGGAAGAAAATGTGAATTGAGGGAGAGAAAAGAGAAGAACGAAAATAGAAGAGAGAATGAAGAGAGTGTCGTGGAGAAGAGAGAAAAGAAAGAAGATCAATTAGGTTTCAATTTTTCTTAGCCTTGAAGAGAGATTTTGAGGTTGTTCAAGAAGAGAAAAAGGTGGAGAAGAGAAGAAATTTCGTTAGAGCCAAGAAACTCTTCATTTGGTGAAGATTCAAGGTAAGGTCTTACTTAATCTTTTGGATTTTTGGAAAGATTTTAGTTCAAGAAGCTTAGAAAATGCATGAGTTTAAGCTTTCTAGGATCAATTTTTATGAATATGTTTCTTTGGGTTCTTAATTGATATTCCAATTGAATGGAAATTTTGCCATTGATGAAGGAAATCAAGAGAGGCAAGAGGAGCAAGAGGATAGGCATTTTTGAGCAAGTATTAAGCAAGAAATTCAAGTTTATGTTTATAAAATCAAGTTTCGGAAAAGTGCCATTTTGGACAACATGTTTACAAGTTGTGGAATGCATGATTATATGGGTTTGGCTTGGTCCATTCTGTATGTCAAGCGCACTTTGACTACAAGCTTCTCCTGCCTACCCGTTAATGGCATGGAGATCCTTCACGGACTCCCCTAAGTTCATGACTACGCAAAACCATTATGTGGGTTTGCGATAGTACATTTTGTTCATGGCTACACAAGACCATTTTATGGAATTGTGTTAGAACGTTATGTTTATGGACCTACCCAAACCATTCTGATGTGCTTATGTGTTTTAGAATATGTTGATAAGTTTGATGAATGCATGATGTCTGTTGCTTATGTATTGTGTGACAAATTGAGAATTTTGAGAAATAAGTGTTTTATGACTTTTAATGCAGAATTGCTATGGTTATAAAAATGTTCAATGGCAATGAGTTTTGTAAATTGTTTTTGCTTGTTTCTCGACTATAAACTTGTTACTCACGAGCTTTAAGCTCACCCTCATTTCGTTCCCACCTCCAGGTGATGAGCAAGAGAACGAGTGAGCGAGAGGCCAGGTGTCACTCCAAGTTTCATATTTTTATATTTTTAAGCTAGATTTTGTAACCATGAGGCTTTAGTCGCATTTCCAGTATTATTAGTTCAAATATCTTATGTATTTTGGTATTTTGAGACATTGATGTATTGCGGCTTGAAATGCCATTAAAGCTTTGTAAAATTCTAATCTTTTGATGTTAGTAAATTATGAATTGTTACTGGATGATGTTGAGTTGAAATTAGGTATACTTGAAGAAGTTATCAACTTGAGATGATGAATTTTGAACATGAATTGTTGTTATATATATATATGTCTGTGTGTGTGTGTGTGTGTGTGTGTGAGAGAGAGAGAGAGAGAGAGAGAGATGTGTTATGGAAAAGAAAGATAGAAAATTGTCAAGTTTTTCATAGGGGAAAATGCATGGCCTGACTTTAAGGGAAAAACTGTATTAATCTAGGCTGAATTAGACAAAGTTGTCTTCTTGGAAGTTGTAGCTTATCTTTCTAGGTTTCCAATAGTATAAAGTATGAAATTTTTGGATATCAGAATTGAGAGATATGATCATTATAAGTTAGTAATGCTGTATAGGATGTATATACAGGATAACTATATTAAATGATGAGAATTGGTTGTAAGTGATGAATCAAATGAGATGAGACTTGAGAGTTTAAGGAAACAAAGTTGGTAGTTGAATTGATATGAAGTGATATTGCACTAGAAGAGTTGAATTTGAGAAGATTATGAGTGAATGTGTTGTTAGAATGGATGTAGGAACCATTGGAAAGACTTTGGAGGGAGTTTTGTCTCCCTTATGTCCGTTAGATGGACTTTAGGTCCATTAAACGGACCTTCTCGAGTCTAGAAATGTTCCCAGCCTCATCCATTTCCATTAAACGGACCTTCACGGGTCTGAAAAACACCTCTGACCCGTGTATGTCCGTTAGATGGAGGTGTCTATCCGTTTAATGAACATACACTGTACACTTTCAACAATTCACGATTTTGCTAAATGGAAAAGTCTCTCTTCAAAGTCTCCATAACAGTTGTAGATCTAGAATTCCTCTTCGAAACCGTCCTAAAACGACCTCAATCTGATAGATCTGGTGAAAGTTATGTCAATTGTACCAAAACAGGTACAATATGATTGAGGACATAATCATGTTTGATTCTTTTGGCCATAACTTCATCATCCGACCTCCAAATG